>LNAC01000190.1:805246-853154 GCA_002007465.1 Ailurus styani
GGAGAGAGAGAATCTCAAAGCAGACTCCCCCCTGAGCACAAGGTCCCAAGTTGGGGGGGAGCTCAGTTTCACTACCCTGAGATCACAACTCATGAGATCACGACCTGAGCAGAAGTCAAGAGCGAGACGCTCACCCATTCAACCAGCTGAGCTACCCAGGTGCCTCTGGAGTCATTTTTTAATCTTCTATTAGCTGACTTATTTTTCATTCTTTTGCCCTGACTGATCACCATTTCCACTTAAAAGACAATTAGTAGGGCGCCTGGGTGGCTCAGTGGGTTAAAGCCTCTGCTTTCGGCTCAGGTCATGATCTCAGGGTCCTGGGATCGAGGCCCGCATCGGGCTCCCTGCTCGGTGGGGAGCCTGCTTCCCCCTCTCTCTGTCTGCTTGCCTCTCTGCCTCCTTGTGATCTCTCTCCCTCTGTGAAATTAAAAAAAAAAAAGACAATTAGTAAAAAGTTTTCTTTTTGCCTTAAAACATTTAAGAAGCAGGCGCCTGGGTGGCTCTGTAGGTTAAAGCCTCTGCCTTCAGCTCAGATCATGATCTCAGGGTCCTGGGATCGAGGCCCGCATCGGGCTCTCTGCTCAGCAGGGAGCCTGCTTCCTCCTCTCTCTCTGCCTGCCTCTCTGCCTGCTTGTGATCTCTCTCTCTGTGTCAAATAAATAAATAAAATCTAAAAAAAAAAACATTTAAGAAGGAATTACTAAAACTGTGGCTCAAAATACCTCCTGGTTGGTGTAATCTATCTGGAATTAGCAAACATTAGTCATTTCAATAAAATAAGTAATTGCCAAATATGTTGGTTAAAGTTATAAACCTAATGAAATAGGATGACATACAGTACCTTGCCTATTGATATTTTTACATTCTTTTGGGCTATAAATTCACACCTCTCTCTTAATAGTTTCCACCTTTCATATTGGTGTTCGGGAATCTGTTATAGGACTAGAAATGAAGCTGTCCACGATTGTTAGAAATGAGAGAATCTGATAATAAACTTGTGGTTTTCTAGCACAATAGATGTTAAAAATGTGCATTACAGTATTGTTTTAATTATTATGTATGTTTCTTTTTGTCTTGGGTCTCCAGGACTGAACATTCACTTCTGGAAAGGAACATGGTGAATTTTTTAATTTATGTCAGCCTATACTGGATTTGAGAGATTCCCTAAACAAAGGAGAAAAAAGGGAGAACTATCTAAACGGAAATAGAAGACATGTATATCCTGATAACTAGATAGATTTGCAAAGCTTATTTTATATATGTTGCAGTCATGAAGTAATTTAACATTGTGCCATAATATTTTCTGCTTGATTGACATTCAATTATATGTTTTCCAGGTTTAAACAATCTATCCAATTATAGTGTAAGTAGAAAGATGAACCCTAAAGGAATCTCTATATCAACTTAATAGAAGGAATAGTATTTTCTTTTTGCTTTCCAAAGTTTCTTTTAAGTACAGAGTTTTAAAATGATATGTGATACATTCACCACCCAGTTATCCTTAGTGTTTATATTACCCTTAAATAATAAAAAGCTTAAAGTCCGTTTTTCTATTTTTGAATTTTACTTATGATTACATTTAAGTTAATCTTCTTTATTTGTTTTCCTTTTATAAAAAGGTACTCTGTTACCTCTGTCAGATTATGTTAGAAGATTTCAGTGACATTCTTGTATCAGAGAAACTACAAACACTTCTACAGGCTATGTATTTATGAAGCCACAATGGGTATAATCCTATTTTTATGAAGAATGAATAGAATTGACTTAAAAATAGAAATAGCTTCCTGAAATCACCTACATTCTATTTAGCCCAATTTAAAAAAAATAACTTAAAAGCTTGTTGCAAACATTTAAATCAGATAAGTCAGCACAATCCCTTGCCAAAGGTCAAAAAGATTGCAGTAAAAATCCAAACAGAATATCAATTGGGATCTGACAAGGCAAAGGAAGTGGACGATTCAAATACATTTCTTTTTGAATACACATTTGCTCATCTTTGCTCAAGGGTCAAAACAGAATTATTCTGGAATAGAAATGGTGACTATCTGACCTGTTGTTTAACGAGTGTTTCTAAACTGGTTTATAATTACCAAATTAATCTCAGAATATATTAAAAACCTATTTGCACAAGCTATGTACAAGTAAAAAAAGGAGCAGAGCACTTTACCTGCATCGATACAAAGCATTGCATAACAAGTATTTGTTTTTGTAGTTATTGTGGCTTTGAGAACAAGTAAATATAAACAGCAGGAAATAAAAATACAGAGCAGTGCAAGGGGAGGTTGTCAGGGAGCAGTATGGTGGCTTTAGGCACCGAATTCAGCTTGAAGTAAGCTTTGTTTCAGTATGCGTAAGAGGCTTTGGTGCTGTATCAGACCTCTGGGGCAACCACACAGCAGGACGGGGATTATCCAGCAGTTTACACTAGAGTCTGTGCTTTCCAATTCATAGAAAACTTGCCTCCCTGTTATACTCTTACATTAACTCACTTCTCCTTCTTCTTCTCCTCCTCCTCCTCCTCCTCTTCCTCCTCCTCCCTCTTCTTTTTTTTTTCCTTTCTGGGATTTTAAGGTATTTTGGCTAAAAAGAGCAGTGGATGTTAATTCAGAATCTAAAAAGTATTTAATGAACATAATTGAGAAGATACCAAACGTTTGAAACCAATAGGTAGTACATAAGCAAAGCATGGGTAATTTTGCAAACTGACTTATTTATTTTCTGAAATTGATGTTTCTTTGTCATTGGTGGCCCTGCCAAAAATGTCTTGAGCACAAATTGACTGTATTTTAATACAACTCCTTCTCACTCACGGTAAAGTTCCAAATGTATTTCTATACTAACAATGAAATGCATTCTCTTTTCTTTTCTTTTCTTTTCTTTTCTTTTCTTTTCTTTCCTTTTCTTTCTTTCTTTTTCCTTTTCTTTCTTTCTTTCTCTCTTTCCTTCTTTCTTTCTTAGGCTTGACAGGGTTAATTCCATTTAGCTATAAGAAGACTATGCTCTGGTGGAAACCCCATGGTTATTCCAAATGCATGACCATCAAAGAACCAGATTAGCTGAGTGAGGAGGGAAAGGAAACTGTGCCCTTCCTGTCTCTTAATAAAGCTAAGATTACAGAAGTATTTAATAACCATTGTGGGTTTTAATATGTATGAACACTTTCAGTAATTCGCTCAATCTATGGTTACCGTTGAAGATTGTTTTGTTTAAGCTAGCTTAGATATCTAGAAAATGTTGTAAAACCAGGATCCTATTACCCATAGCACTGCTAAGTAATCAACTATAAAGACATTAAAAGTTCTTTTTGGATATCTCATTTGCACTGAGAAGAGTGAGTTGCACCACGGCTAAAGAAACAACAGCAATTGTTTTATACGCACTGAGAAGGCAATAAAATGTGGATTCCTTATGTAGGTCCAAATGTAGCAGCTGGATTTGGCTTTATGAACCATGAAAAATAGTTCCCATCTGGAAGCTGATGTTGAATAAAGATGCAACAGTAAGACAGCATTTTACATGAAACATTTTATACATGTCTAGCACAATTGTAGGTAATTTCCAGTTATAATTAGAAAATAATAATTGATGATCAATGAGTTTGGTATCAAATACCCAAGACTTTCTTAATCTTGGAGAGATTGTTCATTAAAAACAAACTAGGCAACAACAAAATTAATTTCCAATTTTCTGAATAAATGATTAGCACTTTAAAAATCATTGTTATACAATTATAAGCAGTCACTTATTCTGAAGTTTAAAATTTCATTGGCAATAATGATAAATTCTTTAGTTATTGAAAAATATACAGTAATGTGTACAATCCACTCCATTCTACAGCATATTCTAAAATGTTAGTTCTGTCTTTGAATAAATTTTTATCAAACATTCCATGAAACTAGTATTTGAAATCATATATATGAACTGGAACTTCTAAGGTTATTGTACTATTCCCAAGCTTTTGAGGAGAAATATTCTCAAATAAAAAATAAACATGGAACCATAAATCCAATTTTATAAGATTAAAATAATGCTTGTCAGCATGTTCCAATCTCCCCCTGAATTTATTATGTAAATTGATCAGAATTATTGCTTACTGCTGACTCTTTTTAGTAGATGTTTTGCATTTAGCAAGGACAGACATAATTTGCCCCCTTTTTGCAGTTGTTTTGCCACGTTAAAATTGAGATAATAGGAATGTTCACAATGTTTAAGGCTATAACGCGTCATTGTATATATGTTAACCCAACTGTATAAGATTTAAATTCAAAAATAGTAGTCTTTCCGTTTTGCCTATTGGTTCTTTAAAACAGATAAAGATTTTAAATTAGTAGAGTCTCAGTCTTTTGTTCTTTTTTAAAAATATAAACTTTTGAGTTACTTAATTATTTAGATAAAATAAAACCTGCTTTAGTGTACCTGCAAATTTAAAAATAATTTGTAACATATTTTGAAGTTCGTAGAAGATGCAATAAAGCCGGAAGGGATAGAAGCCCAAATAGAAAGTGTAAATCTATTAAGATTTATTAAAACTTGACAAAACTTACTAGAAAACATTATTCTAAGCTTCCTGTTTTTCCTTAAATGCTTATTTCTAAATTCATCTATAAAAAAATTGATATGTGTAGGGGTGCCTGGATGGCTCAGTTGGTAGAGCATGTGACTGTTGATTTTGGGGTCATGAATTCCAACCCCATGTCAGATGTAGGGCTTACTTAAAAATATATTAAAAAAGTAATTGATGTGTGTTTTGAGTTCTACC
Organism: Ailurus styani; assembly: GCA_002007465.1. Taxonomy (NCBI): domain Eukaryota; kingdom Metazoa; phylum Chordata; class Mammalia; order Carnivora; family Ailuridae; genus Ailurus; species Ailurus styani. The sequence continues at coordinate 810,009 of LNAC01000190.1, forward strand.
TCTGTGAAATAAAAACAAAACTACCAGGGACTCGACACTATGTTCTATCTTGGTAACTATCTAATATATTGATTTGTTAGCCTGCTTTCTGCTATGCCCAAAGCTCTACAGTTTAAAATTTGTAAAGTACAAAATATTATTTCAGACTCTTTAAACATTGTATGATTAAAATTTGAAAGATAAATGAATGTTAGTAATTATAGAGGGATACTTTTTATTTCCCAAATGAATTAAGCATAAATTCTTTTAAAAAATGGAAAGAGAATCCTTTTTTCAATTATTTTTATTCATTTTTTTAGAGGTGGGAGGAGCAGAGGGAGAGGGAGAGAGAGAATCTCAAGCAGACTCCAAAAGAAATTATGGCACAGCCATGTGATAAAGTACTGTGCACAGGGTAAGAAGTTTAGACAGGTGTATAAGCAATGTTGTGCACAGATTTCCATGGGGCAGCCGGTGTTTCCTCCAGAAGAGGGACCCCACCCGGAGCAGGTGTGTTGGGTGCTGTCTTGTCCCCACACCTCCATCACCGCCACAGCCCTCTGCCCGCCCTGCGGGGCTCCTCCCAATTGGAAACAAGCCCAGTGCAGAGCCTGATATAAGGCTTGATCTCACAACCCTGAGATTGTGACCAGAGCCAAAATCAAGACTTAATTGACTGAGCCACTGAGGCATCTCTCCAATTATTTTTTAAACAATCCTCCTTCCTTTCTAGAATTACATTATCCGTGTCTTTAAAAAGATGGGCCAAATGTTTTTTACCCAGTGTTTTATCTCCAAACCCAATTTGATGATGCAGCTGAAATTGAACTATTCCATAAAGCCTCTCTTGATTTCCTCCATTGCAGTTCTTTTCACTTTTAAACTTGCAGAACTGAGGTCATCTCAATAATTCCTTGGAAGACTATATATATGTATGTATATGCATGGCATTATATGTATATGATATTATATATGTAGTTTTGACTTTGTATTTATAATCTTCTACTCTAGATGGTAATGCAAGTAAATTTTGTAACTCCAAGTGTATCATAACTTCTTTAGAAGCAAACACATTTTCACAATTTAATAGCTCATAATTCACAGCTTTGTATGATAGGCACACAATAAATATTTGTTGCTTCTCTATCCTTGACAAAGCATTGCATCAGTTAATTCTCAACTAGGGATGATTTTGCCCCTCAGTGGACCTTTGACATTGTTGGGAGACATTTTGCTTCTTATAATGGGGGTCATATTCTTACATAAACTCTCTAGGTACTCCTTTCCATCTATTTCTTTTTTCTTCTGGGATTTTAGGTCATTTAGTAAAAAAGAGTGGACCCCAAGACAACAAAAAATTACACAGCCGAAAGTTTCAATAATGTCATTGAGAAACACTGTTTTACATCAAATCCCATAGTTACCCAGTTGAACAAAAATCCAAAAAGATACTTTAGTAGGGAAATAAAATCTTTTTAAAAATCTAACTATTGTATATAATTTGTTCCTTTTCAAGAATTTTTATTAAATTTCACCTTCAATGTGAAATATTAGGCATTTTTTAATATAGAAATTGTATTATCTTTTTTCCTGAGTATTTATTTAATGAGCATACATTTTATTACATAGATTTTACCATTTTGCCAAGTAGTTTTTTTTTTCCTGCTTGGAAAGTAGAGATCCAGGAAGAACAAAAACAGTAGAAAAATCATAGAAATCGTGTGTTTCGCTAGGCAGAAGGCAAATAAAAATTGAGACGGTGTCTTAATTTTTCATATTTGAGGAACATGACTGATTTCAATATATAATGGGCAGATATTTTACCTGCTTCTCCTTCCCCAGCTTGAACTCTATATCTATCTTCACTTTATTCTATCTTATCTTTTTTGTGAATTTGCAGCAAAGATTCCATTAAATTCAGTGGTCTTTGGACCAGCTCTAAGCTTCAGAAAGACAGATCCTCTGGGATATGTTTTTGAGGGACTTAAACCGTCTCAGGGCAAGGGAGTATTGCCTCCACGTAAGGACAGTGGTTCGTTGAGACTACAAAGTATAGTTTTGAATGCGGTGGGAGGGTCTTCCTCATTTTGTTCTGGGATGCAGACATTACGCCCTGAGATTCGTGCCACAGTCCTGGAGATGGGACCTGTCCTGCCTGCCTCAGTCCCTCCAGCACAGGAAAATCTGTTTGTTGTTTTGTAACACAGCACAACAAGAAGCCAGAGAGGGAAGGGGTCATAACAGTATTCACTTCTTTGTGAATATTGGAGTTTTTTTGTTTTGTTTGGTTTGGTTTTTTAAAGATTTTATTTATTTATTTGACACAGAGAGAGGGATTACAAGTAGGCAGAGAGGCAGGCAGAGAGAGAAGAGAGAGGAGGAAGCAGGCTCCTTGCCGAGCAGAGAGCCCGATGTGGGCCTCGATCCTAGGACCCTGGGATCATGACCTGAGCCGAAGGCAGAGGCTTTAACACACTGAGCCACCCAGGCGCCCGTGAATATTGGAGTTTTATGTATTTTCTTTTCAATATTCAAAGGTCTCTTCCAATTTGAGAAGTCAAATATCAGGAATCAGTTTCTAAGTTTATCAATTAACTACCTTTCTTAGTTTTTGAAATACCTCTCATCTTCCATATATGTAGTTACTGAGAAATTTTAGTAATGGCAATTTCTTATCAAAAGCCAGGTACAAATTCTAACCAGTGTTAACATTAAAAAATATTCTCAGATTTTTTCCTTAGAAAGTAAATTCTGAAAGCTGTGGTTTAGTAAACTAAATATATAATTTGCATTATACAGTACTTTTAAATTCCTAGACCTATTTTGTATCCTAGAAACATCAATGTGTATGCACTTTGTTAGAATAGAAACATATTTTAAATTTCAAAGTAATAGACTTACTCTATATTGAGGCATGTCTTGGTTATTAAAATATTGTCAACAACAACAAAAAAACTTTATGTATCCTGTTCCACAAAACCATGGTTTCAAAAAAATAACTTTTCAGTTTCTGAGAAGCCATCTCAAGAGCCACCATGCAAGAGATATGTTTCTTTAGACCCCAAATTTTATAAGAAAAGTCCACATCTATTTGTAAAATCGTGCTCAGTGTTCTTAGTTTAGCTGTCATCAATTCTCTCTTTTTAGTCTTTCTTTCTTTCTTTTTCTTTCTTGCTTTCTTGCTTTCTAGAATTTTTCTCTGGAATTCTTTATTCTTACAAATGCCCACTTATACTCAGAAAAATAAAATACTTTTGCAAAATTGTTTAAAATAATTTATTTGTCGCCTTCTCCAGTTATAATTCAATGTATTCTACAAATGCACATTAAGTTGTCTTTAAAAATATTTGTCTCCGTTTTGAGCTTACTTTAAAAGGGAATGACAAATGAGTAACTGAAGTGGTACTTTGAAGTATGGTGGCTATCATTTATCATTTTAGTTGGAGAATGAGACTACTGTTAAATTATAAAAAGTAATCCCTTATTGCTCATACACATGGAAATGACTCACTATTTTGCAAATCATCTGTCTTGTTCCTAGTGAGCCTGGTTTGGCCCAGTCAAACAAAAATGTGAGTGCAGAAAAATAATGTGGACATCCTGAATACTCAATGGTACCAGACTTTCAAAAGGCGTCAGTAATTAGGTTGTAGAGGTAGAGAGTATTTAAAATCATGGGGTTAGATTGAGGGGAGAGATAATAGGTACATATGGTTCCATTAAGACATTTAAAGGCAAGTAGAGAAAGGATATATGTAATATATATTAAGCTAACTCCTAAGTTTCTTTTTGTTTTTATTACCTGTGGGAACTTCCTGCTGCCTAATTGTCTTTTTTTCTTTACATGTATAACTCTCTAACCACACTGTGAATTCTTGAGGGCAGGGATTGAATTTCATTCTTTATGTTCCCTGGACTGTATCACCTTCAGTAGCAAATACATTCATTGGATTGTTTAGAATATATGACAAAGCTGAAATATAGGGGTTTTAGAAAATCATCACTGAACTTTAAAAAGTATTAAGTTTTTTCAAAGCTAAAGAACAATATAAAAATAGTATAATAAACATGCATGTAGCCAAGATGTGCAGGTAACACAGGTTGACAGTTTGCCATTTGCTTCAAATCATTTTTTAAAAATACTTAAAATTCTTGGAGCACCTGGCTAGTTCAGTTAGTGAAGCATGCGATTCTTCATCTCGGGTTGTGAGTTAGAACCCTGCATTGGGTGTAGAGATTACTTAAAAACAAAATCTTAAAATAAATAAATAAAGTAGTTAAAATTCCTTTTTTTACCTTCTTCAATCTCCTTTGCCTACCTTCCTCCCCATAGGCAATCACTGTTCTGATATTAGTATGTATACTTTCTCTTCATGTTTTTAAATACATTTCAAGATATAACCTATAAATAAAATAGTTTATTGTTTTCATGCTTAAAATTTACATAAATATATTGCACTCTGTGTATCCTATATCTGGTTTTAAATTTCCATCTGAATCTACATCTAAATTTAAAGTGTATCAAATACTATCTCATAATTTTAATTTATATTTGTATTTCTCTGATTTCTAGTGAGATTGAATAAGTAACATAGGTTTATTTGCCTTGTGAGGCTTTTCTTCAGTGAATTGCTTATTCATATCCCTTGTCCACTTTTCTACCAAAGAATCCTAGAGTTATATGTATTGCCTTTATCTTCTTCCTATTTGATTTCTCTGTGCATGTTTAGAGTGCCTCTCCTGTACAGGTATTTTAATTTTAAAGCAGATAAATTTATCAATCTTTTTTTTTTCTGATATGAGGTATTTTTGCTTTATTTAAGCAAACTTTACATATCATGAGGTCATAAAATGTTTTGCTATATATATATATATATATATTTTTTTTTTTCTCATGCAAGAGGTGCATTTAAGTCTTTTCCATCTGGAATTTATTTTGGTGTATGGAGTGTGCTAGAGATCTTATTTTATTTTATCCTATATAGAGAACTAATTTTTCTGGTCCTTTTCCTTGACTAGAACATGCTTTATTCATTGCACTCTAATGTCACATGCCACATTCCCCTATACGTGTGGGGTTGTCAGGTCTCTCAGTTCTGCTTCACTATCTATTTAAATACAAATGCCACATCATTTTTTTTAAAGATTTTATTTATTTATTTGACAGAGAGAGAGAGAGAGATCACAAGTAGGCAGAGAGGCAGGCAGAGGGAGACGGGAAAGCAGGCTCCCNGGCAGAGAGGCAGGCAGAGGGAGAGGGGAAAACAGGTTCCTCGCTGAGCAGAAAGGCCGATGTGAGGCTTGATCCCAGGACCCTGAAATCATGACCTGAGCCGAAGGCAGAGACTTAACCCACTGAGCCACCCAGGTGCCCCTCCCACATCGTTTTAATTAACATATTATAATATGTCTCAATATGTACTGGAGCAAGTTCTATCTCTTTGTATGGGTCATTCTTGGCCATTTTCTCTTTCATGTGAATATTAGGATAAGCCTATTAAATTAAAACTTGTTAGTATTTTGATCGGATTTGCATTGAATCTATAAATCAATTATGGAGAAAATGGCATCTATACGCTATTGAGTCTTTTAACTCTGAACATTGTATATTGTTCCTGTTTTAAAAGGCTTTTTTAGTCCTTACTTAAAATTTGTGATTTTTTGTATACAGGCCTTACCTTGATAGTTATTTCTAACAACTTTATTGATTTTGCTGGTATTGTTAATAGGACTTTTTCCTAGTGTAGAATAGATAGGGGTTAAGAAGCCTGGATTCTGGATCCAAGGGCTTGAGTTCAAAGTCTAGCTCTACCATATACTAGATGTGTCTCAATTTACTTACCTCTAATTTGGGAACAATTACTAGCACTACTTCAGTAGTGTTGTGAAGAGTGACTGAGATAATACATGCCTAGAATATAGTACTTAATATACTTGATTTATTAGTACTACTCCAACTTTTGTTATACTTACTGCTTAGATTTTTGCTACTCTAAAGGACATTATTCATTTGTGTATATTCGTCTGTAGTTACTCTTGCATTTTCCTGATAGAAAATCATAGCATACATGAATAATGGCTTGTTTTTAAAATTCTTACTCCTCTTATTTCTTCTTGTCTTACTGTGTTAGCCAAGACATCTAATCTAATTTAATGCAATGTTGCATATAAGCATATGGCACATTTTTACTGAAACAAATTAGACTTTTAGAGAACATTTATGTGAGTTTCCTCTCTTGCCAATGGTTAATTACATAAAAGTTTTAACCTACTCTTTCTGCTTATTTTGGGTATTTTGCAAACAAACAAGCAAAGTAAAACACAGAAACACATACCAAGTTTTTCCTTCCGCCTGTTATGTTGTTCCTCTATCACATTCATCTTAAATCCTATCTCAGTATATCCAGTCTAATGCTAACCTTCTAGTCTAAATGCTCCTTTCTCTATGAAACCTGTGGTTTCTTCTAGATGGAGGTAATATCTCTACTCCTCTACCTCTTAGGGCTTCATCAGAATCAGAATCTTTCTTACTTGTACCCTAGCTTATGTTATGGTTATAAATTTTATTATTGTTCCTACTCAGATCCTAAGATTTTTGAGGTCAGGTTCAGCATCTGTTTTATTTTGAATTTTCTTTCCTGCTACTTCTAGCAAAATTCATACCCAATAAATAGCAAATAAATAAATGAAAGGATAAGTAATATCTGGAACTGAATATCAAACATGTCTAAAGCTCATTAGGGAAGAAGCATAAAAGCAGAATGCATCTTTATTCTTTTGTGACAGTTCGCTACTTTTTTTAAAAGTGTGTGGCCATGGGCACCTGGGTGGCTCAGTGGGTTAAAGCCTCTGCCTTCGGCTCAGGTCATGATCTCAGGGTCCTGGGATCGAGGCCCACATCGGGCTCCCTGCTCAGTGGGGAGCCTGCCTCCTCCTCTCTCTCTGCCTACTTGTGATCTGCTCTCTCTCTCTCTCTGTGTCAAATAAATAAATAAAATCTTTAAAAAAAAGTGTGTGGCCATAAGTACACAGACATATAATTAATATTCTGAAACAAAGTAAGAATTTGACTACCACTGTGATTTTTGATTAATTAACTCTACTAGAACATGTGACACAATAGAAAGGCAGTAGAAAGGCACCCTCATGGGGACAACCAGGACGCAGAAATAAATATCATTCATTTCTATTTAATAATCTATTCGGCTTTATTCTCTCCAGCTTAATCCAGGCCATTTCAGAAGTGGTCTTTGGAGAAATATTTTTCAAGAAGTAAGCTGAGTCAGATGTTTGTAAGTATGATGCTTGGATTCTTCCTCCTGGTTTTTTGGTTTTTTTTTTTCCTTTTCACAGTACCTTTTTTTTTTTTAAACTGAAGGAGCAAGTCCCTAATGAAAAATACATTGTAGCGCTCCTTATCACTATCCAGCTTCGAGTTCGCCACAGTTGCTTCGTTTAATGTGGATATTGCCTCTTTGGAATCTAAGTTCTTAGCATCTAGACCGGTTTGTCATGGCAAATAGAAAATGTCTGGCATAAGTGGTGGACTGTTTCCTCTTTGAGGAGAAATAAAACCCAAGGTTTTTATTCACGAATCACACAGAAGTTTCATACAAAATAAAAAGTACTAAATATGTAAATATACAATTTCCTCAAAGTAATCTCTCAAATTCTTAATATATGCCATCCCTGTTTTTCAGAACTTGGTCTCAACTTTATTTCTCAAAATATATCTGCAGAAGTGTGCAGAAACCTGCAGTCCAGCATCTGCTCCTGGAGGCCAGGCTTCCAGCTCGCACTGACTTTCAGGATCTTCCTTCAGGCAAACACCTGGAGGCAATCATCTGCAGATGCCAGTCTGTAAGCAGATGTATATGGGTAGGACAGCAGCACTTTTTGCCATTAGAACAGCTGGGAGGAAAGGAAAATAAATGTGTTCTGCTTTCCTTTGTGTCATGTAAAACTCCCTTAGAGCATTCTCACCTGGAACCCATTTTCCTCCTCTTCTGGTCTTGGCTTGTTTTTGATGGGAAAAGAAACTTGCCTCACTTATCCTTCCAGGTTAAGAGGAAGTTTGTTCTTCCTTGACATCAGTCACCTTGGTTGAGAATGTTGTTCAGAAAGCATTCTTATATTTGCCTAAAATAGTCTCTGTTCCAAAAAGTGAGCTCCTTGAAGGGATTACCTCGGATTCTATAATTACTCCACTGTATGGTGCCTAGTACAAGTTTAAATACATAGATGCACTCAAATATGATTTCTGATTTATATCTCAGGTACAGCCGAAAACTCAATGTGTATAATTTTATTTAACATTTTAAAAAACGAATCCTCGGGGTGCTTGGTTGGCTCTGTCAGTGGAGTGTATGACTCTTGATCTTGGGGTTGTGAGTCCGAGCCCCATGCTGGGTGTAGAGATTATTTAAAAACACAGTCTTGGAATGCCTGGGTGGCTCAGTTGGTTAATCATCTGCCTTCAGCTCAGGTCATGATCCCAGGATCCTGGCATCAAGTCTCACATTAGGCTCCCTGCCCAGCGGGAAGCCTGCTTCACCCCCTGCCTGCTTCTCCCACTGCTTGTGCTCTCTCTCTTTCTCTGACAAATAAATAAATACAATCTTAAAAAAATTATTTATATATATGTATATTTGGAAAAAGTAATATATGATTAGGTATTACTTTTGAGAAACATTTTTAATCTTCTTGATTTTAACATTCTTAATCAAAGTATTATACTGACTGGATAAAAAATACTCAAATAATAAAGAACACATAATTTAAAAAAAAGATACTTGTTTTCTGCTCCACCCTTCTCTGCCCTCAATTCTAATCCTTAGAGGCAAAATTTTTAAGTGCTTCTGTTTAGGTTCTTCTGTTTTTCAGCTCCATTAGTACCAAATAATATGCAGATACCTCTAATTCTTTATTTATGCACTTCAGACATCAATTGTCCTCCCATCATGACAGATGAGAATTAGGACACACCAAGCCTGTATCCTTCTCTCTTTAGCCCAATTTTATTATTTTTAATTCTTCTAAATATCACATATAAGGGTGTTTTAAGGACATATACATTTATTTTTTCTTGGGTAAATACCTAGAAGCAGAATTGCTAGGTCTTATGATCTTATTAATTATTATAATTAATTTATAATAAATAAGTGGTATACTATTCAGCCTTAAAAAGAAAGGAAATTCTTCCAAAGAAGACATATAATTGGCCAACAGGCATATGAGAAGGTACTTACCATCACTAATCATCAGGTAAACACAAAACCACAATGAGATATTACCTCACAGCCATTGAGATGACTGTTACCAAAAAGACAAGAGATAATAAGTGTTGGCAAGGGTGTGGAGCAAAAGGGAACCCTTGCACACTGTTGGTGGGAATGTACCTCAGTATAGCTATTATAAAAAAAAGCATAGCAATTCATCAAAAATTAAAAATGAGCTATCATTTGATCCAGCAACTCCTCTTCTCTGTATATACCCAAAGGAAATGAAATCGGTACCTTGAAGAGATATCCGTGCTCCCATGTTTCTTGTACCGTTAGTCATAAGAGCCAAGATATGGAAATAACTGAAGTCTGTCAACAGATAAATGGATAAAGAAATATATATACACACACATATATAAATTTACATATACACACATATGTATAATTATATATATATACACAAATATACATAAACTTATATACACTATTCAGCCTTAAAAAAGGAGATTCTGTCATTTGCAGCAACATGCACAAACCTAGAGAATATTGATTTTAGTGAAGTAAGCCAGACATAGAAAATAACGTGTAGTTTCATTAATATGTGAAATCTACAAAAGCCAAATATATAGGTGAAAAGAGAAGAATGGTGATTATCAGTGGTGGGAAGGTTGGGGAAATGGAGATGTTAGTCAATGGATACAGAGTTGCAGATATGTAGGATGAATAAGTCTAGAGATCTAAGGTATAGCATGATGACTATAGTTAGTAATACTGTACTGAATACTGGAAATTTGCTGAGTGGAGATTTTGGGTACTCTAACCACACACAAAAAATGGTAACTGTGAGGAAAAGGTATGTTAATTAGCTTGACTATAATCATTTTGATATCTATATCAAATATATATCTGAATATATATTTATATATATTCAAATATATATCATATTGAATATATACTTATTTTTATATATGCAATATATAAATACATATCAAATACATATATATCAAAAATACATTTTGATATATATCAAATCATCATGTACATCCCAAGTATATACATTTTTTATTAAAAAATTAAAAATTAAAGAAAAAACTATCCCTAATAAAAAAGATGGAAGAAAATCTGACACGTGCCATGTGGATGAATGTTTAGGACATTATGCTAAGTGAGATAAGCCAGTTACAAAAAGACAAATACTGTGTGATTTTGCTTATATGAGGTATCTAGAGTAGTCAAATTCATAGAAACAGAAAATAGAATGGTGGTTGCTAAGGAATGGGAGAGGGGATATGGTGAGTTGTTGAATGAGTACAGTTTCAGTTTTGCAAATGAAAAGCATTCTGGAGACAGATTGCACAACAATGTGAAAATACTTTACACTATTGAATTGTAGACTTAAAAATGATTAAGCTTGTAAATTTTATACGGTTCATATTTTACTGTAATTTTTTTAAAAAAGTATAACAATAACATACCTGTTACCAGAAAAGTCAAGAATATTAAATGTATAAAGTGTGAAATTGAATTCTTCACTGTCTCTAGACCTGAGAGGTAACTGGATCAGTTTGAAAGGTTTTATCTTGTCCTAAATTACTGAAGCATAGAAGAGTTATGTAAGGAACCCCTGTTCACAATGGCTACACTACTATCTGAACTTGGACACAATCAATATTTGATACGTACCGCCATTTTTCTAGGTAACCCCACATAGCTTTAAAAAAAAAAGGACAAATGAATATTTCTTAGTATCTAGTATGTGCTAAGCATTCTGCCGGTTTCTCTATAAACAATATTTAACTTAATTTCTCCACAACGTTACTAGTTGACCCTTTAAAAAACTGCTGTAGTGACTGATTCTTGTCTTCATCGTGACACTTAACACACTCTGCATCCCACTTGCTTCCTTGAGGTTGTGTCGTGTCTGCTTTTGTACCTCTTCATGCCTGTAGCAGCAGTTGGAACATGATATATACTTAGGCAACATTTGTTGAATAGGAGACTGTTACTATTCTCATTTTAAAACTTGTGCCACTAACTTTCAAAGGGGTTAGGCAAGATCAGAGAGCTAATAAATGACAGAACTATCATTTAAAGTAAATATATGGTTTTCCCTTTTCAAACTCCAGCTTGTCTTTCTGATTTTCTGCTAAATAGGTTCCTATACTAAGAAGCTAGGGTAGAAGTGTGGGCCATTGCCGTACTAAATGAAGTAGTGAATATAGAATTAGGTACTCAGCTCAGTGGATTCAGAAGCAAAATTAAGTCTGACATGTATGATGATAACAGTTGGCATTTGCAATAACTTTATGTGGCATTATATACTCATTAATTAGTCTACATAATATTCATTATGTGAGTCTTCATTACTGAATTTTAAGTACCTAAGAAACAACACTGAATTAGCAATTAAACTAAGCCACATGAATAAACAGACACAGTATAGCATTCTATGAAGTCAAAGTGAACAATCACGTTCTTAGAACTCAGTTATCAGGCTTTTCCTCATATTACGAAGAAACTATTCTTTTCCATCTTCTCTGGAGCAACATTTCTCATGAAGGAGCTAGGCAATTCAATGAACTCCAGTTAATGGATTTTTATATGTTGATTTTAGTTAAGTAATTAATTTTTTAAAGTTTATTTCTGATGTAAGGGATAGTAGTTATTCACAATTTTATTATCCAACTTTTTTTTTTCCATGTAGAATTTCCATTCCCTGGCTAGGAGGAAAAATAGAATAAAATTTTGGATTACGCGTTAGCTTGAATGAAATAGAAGTAAAATAAATCCAACTAAGACGGCTGTTTACTTCAATATAAATAAGGAGAGAAAAGGAAAAAAAAATAGGACTTGGAGAGTAGAAAATGTACTTTAAAAACCAAATTTTAACAGAATATATACTATGTAGTAAATCTTTTTACCTCCCTTTTCTCAGGGGAGGTGAATGGAAGGCAAACTTTAGAATAGATATTTACTTTGTTTCAGAAAAAAGATGTCTGCTAAAACTGGCATGTTCTAGTTAAAATGGGATTTTGGAAAGGGAGTAGACTATTCTACATGGTTTTTTCCCTCCTGTAACAAAGGAGCCCCAGGAGGCAATTAAGCCCAGAGCTAGAGATTTAAGGTAATGACACAAACAACAATGGCAAGCCAATGGGATTTTCCTCTGTGAATTCTGATTTTCTCAGAGCTTTCCAGAAGCAATTTCTTTGGAAATCTGGAGGAGTTGAGTTTTGTTTCTTCTGTCTGGGGTAGAAGGAGACAAATGACAGAACTTGTCCAGGGCTCTGCCTTCACGAGGATGCTCTCTTTTTGTTCCCTTCCTCAGATGAGGCAGAATTATTTTTAAATGGCTGAAACTAAAAATAGATGTTAGTAGTTCAAAAACTCTATGAATAGTGGTTACCCTTTAAAAGATATAAAAATCCTAGCTATTGGCTAAATAGGAGACATCCAGGAACTATCAGGACCTTGTCTGGGGTGTGGCTGTTGCAGCGTCATTTCAGGTCTTAAAGCAAGAGAACATTTGCTCTGTGGAGGAAATAGGTTCATTAGCAGTTCCTAGAAGGGCACATAGCTATGTGAGGGCAAGCGGTGCTAAAGATCACCCAGATGACATAGGAATAATACATCTCTTCTTGATGTTCTGACTCCGGCTTGAGATAGATGAAAAGATGTAACTGGATTTAGGGACTCTGTGTCAATTTGGCTATTAATATTACTTATGAAGTGCGAAGCATAGATAAGAGATAGCTCTATGGCATTGTAAAGGAATGTAGTCAAAAACCTTTATAGAAATACTGAAGGGGATGCTTTCGATTGTGAAATACTTTTTAAAAAGTTGAAAATAGAGCCACACATTTCTTCTCTTTAAAATTGCCTGTCAAGTTAGTGGTGAAGAAGTGTGAATTAAATAAGCTAATTTGTAAGTAACTGATTCAAAACAGAGTTTATAGGGCAATCAGGTACAACTAGGGTGTAGGCATATGTTTCACTGGTATTGTCCTATTCCATTAAGGCCAGATTTGTGGACCACTTCTGTAGGACTTTCTAAAATTAAATTTCAGAATTGCACAAGCAAAATTTGCATTGAAGATTCATTTTAAGACTTCCGTAGAAGAAATGCAGATGGCCAATAGAAAAGGATGTTCAACCTTTCTGTAGAAGAAAACAATCAAAGTAATAAGAAAATTCGGGCTGCTAGTTTAGAAAAAAAAAAACATTTAAGATAGATATTTTTAAAAACTGGTGTTACCAAAGGCAAAGCAAAATAAGTAGTCTCCAGAGCTGCAGAACATGTAAATTAGTGCAGCCTCTTTGACAAACTGTATCAAAATTTAACTTTTGTTCACCCTTCGATACAACAAATTTAGTTGCTGAAATTTATTCTCAGGCAGTGGCTGGGTAAGTGTACAAAGATGTTTTAAATATAGGAATGGAAGTATTGTAATTGCTGGCAAATAACTTAAATAAGCATGTTGGTCAAGTAGATTATGGTGTATTCCTGTAATAGAAAAGTTTATTTAAAATGATATTGCATATTTGTTTATTGACAAGAAAAGCTCTCTATAAAATGTTTCTGAGTGAATTATGTAGATTAAAATGTAGCATTTAGATTAACCCCATTAAAAATTACATTTGTGTGTATCGAGAGAGTTTGGAATCATGTTCCCAAAAATTTGAGTAAACCTTCCTTGGTAGTGGGATTCCAGGTGATGTTTGATATTCTCTTTTATACTTTTCTGTTTGAATTGGACAATGACCATATGCTTAAAAATCCACAAAACATACCCCAATTTTAATTTTGTAAAACAAGTCCTTCTTAAATGTTGGAGCTATATAAACTTTATTTTCTATATTAAATGAAAGTAAATTTCACCAGAATTAAGATACTTGTTCACATGCTCTCACCACCCTCACCAGCCCTCAATGTTTCCATGGAGAAGATGAGGTAAGCCATTTTATTTGTAAAATTTTTATGGGGTTTAAAAAATTAATTTCATCTCCCGAATGATACGAAAGGTAAATTAAATGGAAAGATTTATGATGTATGTGGCATTTGTTCAGGTAATGATTTAAACACAGGTCATGTTGTATTATGGAACACTAGTAGACCACAACCAGATCTTTTTTTTAATTTAGTTTCTTTGAAATTTGTTTATTGTTTTGTCTCATTTCCCAAAGTAATACTGATACATTATTCTTTTCATTACTGTAATGTCTCCATTAAAGGTGCCCATAATGAAAGTAAAGTAATATATTTTGCTGTCTAATTTGTTTCATTCTTTTATCTTGGGAATTTATTTTTGATAAATAAAACGGTACATATTTCACATTGTTAAAGTATTGAGTTTAGCTTTAAAGGATAGTTATGTGCTAAAGAGAGTTATAAATAGAACTTATTTTTGATCAACTGCCCCTAGCCAAAGTTTAGCTTTAATAACAAGGCTCATACTAATCTGTATAACTTGCAGCAACATGGAAGTCGTAGTGGATTTTCCTGTTTTTGAGCTCAGGATCTTTCAGTTGTTACATCTTTGCAAACCCCCAAATTAAACATTCATTACCTTGTAAAAAAATAAAAACAGCAGTAAGTGAAATCACAATTTTCAAAAACTTTTCTTAAACAATTTCATATTATTTACAAACAAAACCTACAGTGCAGCATAATAGTAGGTTTCATTCAATATGAAGAAATTCACTCTTATGTTGCAAACTATAAAAGTTTCATTGGTAAACAAATAGTTCTGTATTTATCTATTCTAGACAAATAATTACTGTTCAATTTTTTAGAAAAATATTTAGTAAACTCTAGATCTTATGGTTTTTTTTTTTGAATGGGAACTCCGTTGAAGAGAAATTCTACTTCAAAATAAAAAATGAATCAATTCGAGGTAATTGGTTATATATGAGGTAACGAAGCTACTGAGTAAATCTACATTTTAATATTTTGTACTGTATGGAAAATTTCTCATATTTTATTGGTAAAATTATTCTCCAAGGTTTTTTCCACTTGGGGGTTTTACTAATTATTTCTGTGTTGATAATATATCTTATTCTAATTAAACCATAGCGCTTCTTTACAAAGAGGTTGGACTGTTTAGTCTAGGTCCTTGGTGAAAAGATTGACTACCGATTTTGCATGAAAATCGGGTGACATAGAGGCTTTGATGATGATACTAAAACAGCAGACTAAAATAAACAGACTTTTGAGTTGGAAGGAAGCTAATTGTCATATGGGTGGAATGATAGAAGAATTTTAAGGACTTAAGGACTGCAAATCAGTGATTTTTCTGATCGGCATTTGTTAGTTAACCAGCCAAAAAAAAAAAAAATCAGTGATTTGTTAAAAACTTTTCATTAATTGACATGTAATTTGAATGAGTTGAATTAACACAAGGTTAATTAAGCCGAATTAACAGAAGATGAAATTCTGTCTGGAGGCCTTGGATGATATTCTTCAAGATTTTCTTTGACACTCAAGCTACCAGCAAGACTTATGATCTACCTTTGTGCTTTTTTCCCATGTAATTCTAATTTTAGTTTTAGAAATGACAAAAAAATAGGAGATATACTTAGCAAATTGTTTTATGTCTTCACATGTGTCTAGTTATCTTTGATTTTATATTGGTCATTGTATTTGAAAAGCTACAGACATACCTTGATTTATTGAGCTCCACTTTATTGTGCTTTGCATGTATTGCATTGTTTTTTTTTTTTTACAAATTGAAGGTTTGTGGTAACCTTTTATCAAATAAGACCATTGGCACCATTTTCCCAATAACATTTGCTCATTTCGTGTCTCTGTGTCACATTTTGATTATTATCACAAACTTTTCAAACTTTAGACTTTTCATTATTATATCAAACTTTTCATAATTTCAAACTTTTCAGTTATTATTTTATTTGTTATGGTGATCTGTGATCAGTGATTACATCTTGCTGAAAACTCAGATGATGGTTAGCCTTTTTTTAGTACTAAAGTATTATTTAATTAAGGTATTATGTCGGCTTTTTAGACATAATATCTTTGCACACTTAATAGACTATAGTATAAATATAACTTTCATATGCACTGGGTAATCAAAAAATTGGCTCACTTTATTACTTTATTTGCTTTATCGTGGTGGCCTGGAACCAAACCCAAAATATTTCCAAGGTATGCCTGTATCTGCAGTATATGTTTGTGGTTGATGACTTCCTCCAAAGAGGATTTTCTTTGCTTTTTACTGGCACATAGAAGCACTAGCCATTCGTGACCATTTTGATCCAGATTAAGGGTTTGATATATTCTACGATGCAGAAACAACTTGAAGATGGGCAGCTCTCCATTTAGAACTGGCTTACTTCAGATGTAACTCCTAGAGTGCAGCTCTGTGAGTCCTCATCTAAGTGGGTGTTATTTTGTCAAAATCTTCACTCTTTGTGAGCCCTGGACTCTAGGTATTGTCTTTTGTCCTGAGTGTCACCAAAAGTGTAGTTCAGCTGATTTCCTTCCTCTTCAGGATTGGCAAGTACTTTATAGTGTGAAGACAATCCCAGGGCCAATACCCTCTTTGAGGGTATTATGCTAAGCGAAATAAGTCAATCAGAGAAAGACAATTATCATATGATCTCTCTGATATGAGGAATTTGAGGGGCAGGGCAGGGGGTCATGGGGGGTAGGGAGGGAAAAATAATGAAACAAGATGGGATTGGGAAGGAGACAAACCGTAAGAGACTCCTAATCTCACAAAACAAACTGAGGGTTACTGGGGGGTGGGAGGGTAGGGATAGGGTGGATGGGTTGTGGACATTGGGGAGGGTTTGTGCTATGGTGAGTGCTGCGAAAGGTGTAAGCCTAATGATTCACAGACCTGTACCCCTGGGGCAAATAATTAAAAAATTAAAAAAAAAAAAAGAATTACCTCTTTGAATCTTACCTAAAAAATATTGGTTGTTCTTTAGTACTTTTAAAAGATCTTACAGATGTAAAATATTTGAAAGATATGAAATCTAGTTTTTTAGTTATTTTTAGTGGCAAAATGATTCCAAATTACTCTACCATTAACTGAAGTAGAAGTCCCGTTTTCTTTTTTCTTTTTTTTTTTTAAGTAGGTTCCATGCCCAGTGTGAATCCCAGCATGGGGCTTGAATGCATAATCATGAAATCAAGACCCAAGCTAAGATCAAGAGTTGGTCACTCAACCAACTGAGCCACCCAGCAGCCCAATCCCGTATTCCTCTTAATTGTAAATATTTTATCATGTAACTTCTTGGGTGTTTTTCCTCATGAAATTGTTATTGTGTGTGTGTCTGTGTGTGTATGTGTACATGTGTGTGTCTACCAATTTCTTTGTCAGTTGTTATCTAATCCTAATAGAATAAAAATTAATGGGATTTTAGTTACACAGTTTCATTTCTTGACTTGTATGCATGTGTGTGAACTTTGGTGTCAGATTTGTGTTTAACTCTTGTGTTCACCACTTACTAGCTATATTACCTTGGGTTAGATAGTATAATTAATTTCCCTGAACTTAGGTTGTCTTGCATATTAAAATAACAGCTGCCTTACATTTACTGAGATATTTTATGTTACAGGCAAAAAGTAATATTTACATATGATAAGCATATGGAGAATTTCCTATTCTCTCCCACTCACATTTATTTTGCAATATTGAAGAGTTAAGTCTTTGAGTAATAGGCATTTACCAGACATCTTTTTCCCCTCCAGCAATCTTTCGAGTTATTATCTCAAAACATCCACCTTTTAAATACATTATTATTTTTATTGTTTTTCTTGTCCATTTCCCCCAATAGACCATAAAGTTCTTAAGGACAGGGCTTATGCTTTGTCTCTCTGTATGCCCCAAATCTAGTACAATTCCTCACAGAATATTAAGTGCTCAACATTTATTTGAATCCATAAATATTTGTATTTGGTTGTTTCAGGGATTCAACAAATACCCTTTAGGGATCATGACCTGAGCTGAAGGCAGACGCTTAAGGACTGAACCTCTCAGGCACCCCCAGATTTGGTATTAAATGAGTTTATTCTTATTAAACTCATTAAAATGAGTTGTAGAATATAACATTTTTCTCTATTCTCTGAAAAAATTTGTGCAACTCTTTGTCTTAGTCTGCTCAAGCTGCCATTAAAAAAACCCCATAGATTGGTGACTTAAGCACAGAAGTGTATTCTTTCATAACTTGAATGGCAAAAGGAAACTAAATATTTGTCTGTAATAAATATTGAAAACTAAATATTTGTAAGTGTATCTAACTCCTAAAATTGCATTTTGAACTGTACATTACCTTTACGAGGGTACTGGAATATGTTTCTGTGTACCTTATAAACTTTATACTAATTTGCACATAGGAATTTTTGAATCTGATTTTTTTCACTTCTTTTTTTTCTGTCTCTTCTTCCCCTTCTCTTTCTCTTCCTTACTTTTAATATTTTTTATTGTAAAATGTAACACACTTTCAGAAAAGTGCATTCAATAGTTACATATATTTGATGAATAATTATTAAAGGAACATGTAACTACAACCTCTGTCAAAATAAATAGAACCCTTGTATTTTGCTTCTTTTGCTCAATATTATCTTTATGAATTCATTCATGGTATGGTGAATAGCTCTAGTTCATTTATTTTTATTGTATATGGTATTTCATAATACATTTTTCTTATCCATTATACTGTTGAGGGATCTTTATTTCTAATATTTAGTTATTAAGAAATTGCTAATGTGAATATTCTTGTATATACCTCTGATACATGATTACTTTAGGTTCTCTAGTGAATAGAGAGTATGAGTAAAAATTCCTAGATCATATTATACAGTATCTTCAACCTGAGTAGATATAGTAAACTGCTTTTCGATGTGATACACCATTTTACACTCCCATCATTGTGTATGAGTGTTCCCATATGCTGCAAATTCTTTTAGTTTTAAAGATTTTTTTTAGAAGACTTTATTTATTTGAGAGAGAGAGAGAGAGAGAGCACATGGTTGTATCTCATTTAAATTTTAATTGGCACTTCCAAAAATTTAAATCTGATTGAACTCCTTTGCATGTTTTTATTGTATATTAAGATTTTTTTCTTTTGAGGAGTGCCTGTTGTCTATTACTCATTTTAAAAAATTGTGTTTTTTGTCTCTTTCTTTTTGATATGTAGAATTCTAGACATTTGTCTCTCAATTTTGTTGCAAATATTTTCTCCCATTCTGAATTTTTTTCACTGTCTTAATTTTTTTGTGTGTGGGTTTTTAAAATTTATCTAAATTTTAGTTAACATACGTGCACTATTGACTTCTGGAGTAGAATTCAGTGATGCATCACTTACATACAACACCCACTATTCATCACAACAAATGCCCTCCTTAATACCTATCCCCCATCTAGCCTACCCCCACCCACCTTCCTCCATCAACCCTCAGTTTGTCCTCTATTGTTAAGAGTCTCCTTATGGTTTGTTTACCTCTCTCCTTTTTTTCTTTTCCATCTTACCATATATTCATCTGTTTTCTTTCTTAAACTTCACATATGAGTGAGATCATATGATATTTGTCTTTCTCTGATTGGAATTTTTCACTCAGCATAATACATTCCAGCTCCACCCACATCATTGCAAATGGCAAGATTTCATTCTTTTTTTATGACTGGGTAATATTCCATTGGTGTATACATACCACCACTTCTTTATCCATTCATCAGTCAATGGACATTTCAGTTCTCTCCATAGTTTGGCTATTGTTGATAATGCTCCTATAAACATCAGCATGCATGTACCCCTTCAAATCTGTATTTTTGTATCCTTTGGGTAAATACATACTAGTGCAATTGTTGGATCATAGGGCAGTTACATTGTTAACTTCTTGAGGAACCTCCAATGCATCCTCCAGAGTGGCTGCACCAGTTTTCATCCCACCAGCAGTGCAAGAGGATTCTCCTTTCTCTGCATCCTTGCCAACACCTATTGTTTCTTTCTTTCTTTTTTTTTTTTAAGATTTTATGTATTTATTTGACACAGAGGCAGTGAGAGAGGGAACACAAGCAGGGGGGATGGGAGAGGAAGAAGCAGGCTTCCCGCTGAGCAGGGAGCCAGATGCAGAGCTAGACCCCAGGGCCCTGGGATCATGACCTGAGCTGAAGGCAGATGCTTAAGGACTGAACCTCTCAGGCACCCCCAGATTTGGTATTAAATGAGTTTAATCTTATTAAACTCATTAAAATGAGTTGTAGAATATAACATTTTTCTCTATTCTCTGAAAAAAATTGCCCAGCTCTTTGTCTTAGTCTGCTCAAGCTGCCATTAAAAAAAAAACAAACATAGATTGGTGACTTAAGCACAGCAGTGTATTTTTTTCATAATTCTTAAGGTTGGGCCTCTGAGATCGAGGTGCGGTATGTTTGGATTACGGTGGGAATTCTCTTCCTGGCTTTTAGATGGCTGTCTTCTCATGCTGTCCTCAAGAAAGAGAGGGAGGGAGAGAAAGAGATAGAGGGAGGTGGGGAAAAGGAGAGAGAAGTTCTTCTTTGGTGAACAAACTAATAATTCAGAGCATATAATCTCATCCTTAGGGTCCCAGTCTCATAACCTCATCTAAACCTAGTTACCTCTCAAAGTCTTCATCATCACATTGATGGAGGGACAGTAGGGCTTCAACACATGAAATTTGGTGGAGAGGGATGCACAGCTCAGTCCATAACAGTCTGGAATTGTTTCTTCGATGACTGCTTGGTAAACTCATTCATATAGTTTTCCTTGTGGGAAGAGTTTTACATATGATTCAATTTTTAGATTTAGGTTAAATTAATTTAATTTATTAAATTTAAAATAAATTCAATAATTTAAATTAAATTTGAAATAAATTAACTTAGATTAAATTCTAGATTTAGGTTTTCCATTTCTTCCTGAGTCACATTTTGTTAAAGATACACTTTTTAAAAAAGATTTTATTTACTTATTTATTAGAGAGAGAGAGCATGTATGTGTAAGCAGGAGAGGAACAGAGGGTGAGGGAGAGGGTAAGAATCGTAAACAGACTTTGTGCTGAGCATGAAGCCGGATGCAAGGCTTGATCTCACCACCCTGAGGTCACGACCTGAGCCCAAAGTAGGAGTCAGATGCTTAACTGACTGAGCCACCCAGGCACACCAAAGATAAACTTTTCTAGGAATTTATAAATTTGTTCACAATATCTTCTTTTATTCTGCTTCATGTCTGCAGCGTCTGCTGTGATTTGTCCTATTCATTCCTAATATTCTTTCCCCCTCTCTCTCACCTTCCTTCCTTTTTTCCCTTCCTCCCCTTCTTCCTCCCTCTCCCTCCCTCACTCCTTGATACTCTTACCACAGGATTTGTCTTTCCAAACATGTAACTTTAGTTTTTTTTAACTTATCTATTCTATGTTTTATTTAATTTCATTTTATTTTTAAGATTTATTTATTTATTTGAGAGAAGGAGAGTGGGGCAGAGGGAAAGAATCTCAAGCAGACTCCCCACTGAGTGTGGAGCCGAGCCCAGGTGGGGTTTGATCTCATGACCCTGAGATAATGACCTAAGCCAAAAGAGGGATGCTTAACCAACTGACCCACCCAGGTGCTCCTCTATTTTATGTTTTAAATACATTTTATTAATTTTTGCATTTATCTTCATTTCCTTCTTTGTATTTCTTTGATTTTATCTTTTGATAGTTTTTGAAACTACCTTATAGAGCTGTTTAAAATTCTTAGTTCATTAATTTTCAACATTTCTCTATTATATGTATTTGTTGCTAATAACATTTCACATGTTGCTTTAGATTCATCCTGTGAATTTTGCTATATAACATTTGTGATTACACAGTTCAACATATTTTCTAATTTCTTTTATGATATTTCTTTGGCCCATGTGATGTTTAGTATATATTGTTTAATTTCAGAAGATATGGAAATTTTCTAGTTACCAGTTTCTGATTGATTTTTAACATAAATGCATTGTGGTCAGACAGCATATTACAAAATATACAAATGGCTTAGATCTACTTCAAAATAGTGTGCAATATTAATGACATACAAAAAAGTGCATAAAATATAGCTATATAGCTTAACAAATTATTTTAAAGTAACTGTTCATGTTATTATCACCCAGGGTAAGCTATAAAACAATGTTAAAAACCCAGAAGTTACTTTGTGTTCCTTTCCAATTTTCTCTGAGATTTCAATCCTTTATTTGTTGACATATACTTTATGGCACAATGTATAGTCAATTTTCTAAATATTTCATGTGTGCTTGAAAAAGTATGTATTTTACAATTGTAGAATATAATGTCCCTAAGTCCATCTTGTTAATTATATTTTAAAATTTATGGCCTTACTTATTTTTTCTGTTTATTATACCAATAACTAAGTGAGATATATCACAATCTTCTGCTATAAATACAGATTTGTCCCTTCTTTTGGTACTGTCAATATTCTTTTTTTTTTGAAGCTATATAATTAGGTGCATACATATTTATTTATTTTTATTTTTTTATTTTTTTAGATTTTATTTATTTGTTTGACAGAGAAAGACACAGTGAGAGAGGGAATACAGACAGGGGAAGTGGGAGAGGGAGAAGCAGTCTTCCTGCTGAGCAGGGAGCCTGATATGGGGCTGGATCCCAGGACCCTGGGATCATAACCTGAGCTGAAGACAAATGCTTAACGACTGGGCCACCCAGGAGTCCCAGGTGCATACACATTTAGAATTATCATTTCTTTCTAGATTTTTTCACTAAATCCTTCTTGTCTTTTATAGTCTCTTCTGCTTTTTTCATGTTTTTATCTGTATGTGTAGTTCTCTGGATATTTTCTCTTGACTTACCTTCTTTCAGCTTTTGACTACTTTTACTGCTATTTCTGGTCCTGGTTTGCTCCCAGAAAGGTCCACTGAGTGTATTTTTAAATTTTATTTTTTACACTTTATTGTATTGAATTTTTATAATTATTTTATATCTTATGTTTTACTGTGCTGTACTTTTTGTATTATTTAGTCCTTCAAACAATATTTGGTTGTTTTTCAAATCTCTTTTGTCACTTTCTCTAGCTTCCTATGCTCTGTAGATATTTTTGAGCTTGTGTTTGATTTCTTTATGCACAGTAAAGATGGTCATGTTATAAACTGTGCTAATGTCAATATGTAACTTCTTTTTCCTTCTGGTTCTTAGTCATAATTTTTTTCCTTTTTCCATGTTTGTTTGGTTATCTGTGACTATCGTTGCCCCTAAAAAATCATTTTGGTTGTTTCCCAAAGCTTAGGGTCTAGGACCTTGTTGTGTGTGTGTGAGATAATTTGCTTATACTTCAGTGGGTATTTACAGTCTAAGTTCACTTTAAACTGATTTTGGAGCTTAAAGTCACAAATTTGCACAAAAACCAGTGATGAAATTTTAAGGTATGTAGATTTCTTTCTTCTTTTTTTCTTTTTCTTTTTTTTTTAAAATTGTGTTATGTTAGTCCCCATACAATACATCATTAGTTTTTGATGTAGTGTTCCAAGATTCATTGTTTCTTTCTCCTTTTTAAAGATTTTGTTTATTTGTTTGAGAGAATGAGGGAGAGAGAGACAGAGAGAGCAAGCACCCAAGCAGGGAGAGGGACAGAGGGAGAGGGTTAAGCAGGCTCCTCGCTGAGCAGGGAGCCCCATGTGGCCTCGATGAAGGGGCTGGATGCAGGGGCTGGATGCGGGGCTTGATACAGGGCTCCACCCCCAGACCCCGGTATCATGACCTCAGCTGAAGGCAGACACTCAACCCACTGAGACACCCAGGTGCCCCTACAGTAGTAGATTTCTTAACTACTAAGATATAGCGCACCTTTACAAAGCAATTTTGATGAATGAAATGGTGGGTTGCCAGAGTTTCATGGTAAGTGGAATTTTTCCCTAAGAGGGAGGGCCTCATTTCTCAGGAGGCAGAAAAAAAAAAAAAGCAAATAAAACATTTCTATAATAGAAATATTAATAATAAAAGTAATAGCTCTCTATATTGAATGCCTACTCTATGGCAGGCACTGCTAAATATTTAATATAGAATATATTATTTAATCTTAAATACATATTCTCCTCACTTTGCTGTTATAAGAACAGGCTCCATGAGGTCAAGCAACTTGCCCTAGATCACGATTGGCTGAAAAACATCCTCAGGTTTCTCAAAAACCTATAGTATCACGCTATATGGTGGACTTGTCTTCATTTCTGCGAGGCAAAGAGACTATTTCTACATGTTGATAGTATAACCTTTTTTTTTTTTTTTTTTTTTTTTTGAGAAACATATGGGTAGAGGAAGAAAATGGTCTATAGTATCATCTTTGGCATTTTCCCAAAAAGTACATTAGTATGTTAGCATAGAAACAGTTGTTGGCAAAGAAAATACCTAACCTCTACCTTGCCTCAGTGGTTTACTTAGACAGTTAATTCATTTTATCCAGTCTCTTGAATAAATTCTCATGGCACACTAAGCTACATTTATGGGTAAAAAATTATAAAATATCTTTGAATACTTATGGAATAAAAAAGTAAGATATTCTTTTCTATTTAATTAATGTTATTCCTGCCTAATGTAAGTACAATGGATGGCACTTGAAATTGATAAAAGTGTCATTTTTATATTTTGAAAGAAGAAATATGAAAGGACCAATTAAGAAAGAAAAATATATTCATTTTCTGTCAGCTTGTTTTTTTTTTAATTTTATTTATTTATTTGACACAGAAAGAGAGATCAGATCACAAGTAGGCAGAGAGGCAGACAGAGAGAGAGGAGGAAGCAGGCTCCCTGCTGAGCAGAGAGCCCGATGCGGGCCTCGATCCCAGGACCCTGAGATCATGACCTGAGCCGAAAGCAGAGGCTTTAACCCACTGAGCCACCCAGGCGCCCATTTTTCTGTCAGCTTGTAAGTGAAGACTGTAAATAGTTGGTTCTCAGTTTTAAAAGAAGGGATGCAAGGACAAATAAACAAATCAATCTAAAAATATGAAAAAAACCCAGGAAATATACATGATTTGTTAACAGATATTGGCATTTTGTGAATCAGAGAGTCTCTCTCTCACTTTCTTTTTTGAGAGGCAGGAATACAGTTGTTTTGAAATCTTGAAAACTCTTATGTATGTTGCTGCATTTAATCATATTGCTAACACCTTGGTATAATTTTTAATGTGCAAAATCAGCTGCAGAAGCACATGCCTCTGTGTTTGGAAACTCAATACTACTTTGCTCTGTTATGTGTCATAATTTCTCATGAATTTTTTATTATTACTTAGTTACCTGGATAATTTGTGACACCGCACTCAGAATTAATTTCTCAAATTGTGAATTCTATGGCTACTATCCTTTAGCACTTTGCCTACCATCCTTTAGTATCTTTTCTTTGCCTGCAAGATGCAACAGAAATGCTCCAGCTGGTATACAATGCCTTTCATTTTCAGCCTCCAGGTAGCTCTCCAGTCTCACTTTAAACTCCCTCCAAATTTCCTCTGCCCTTCAGCTACCCTAAATTAATTTGCTATTCGTCGAATGAGCCATGTTGTCTCAGGTCTGTGTGCTTTACTCATGCTGTTCGCTGTGTCTGTAGTGCACTTTCTTCCTGACTTTTCAGGTACTTTTCATTCTTTAGAGCTTGATTCACCTACTCCTCCCTCTTTAGAGCTCTCATGTCTACCCCAACAGACAGCTATATTTTCTGTCCCTTAAGCCTCCTGGTACCTTATCTTGGCTTCTATATTAGTACCTCTCCACTGTATTGTAATTATATACGTGCTTAATACTACTTCCCCAGTAGGTCTTAAGCCCAGAGTAACAGTGAAAGCAAAATATATTTTGTTGAATAAAAAAGTGCATGGATAATACCTAATTCACAAAGTTATTATAAAACACTGTAAAACAATGCATATGAAAACTTGTGTAAGCTATTTGACACTATAGAATTGCTATTGATATATTTACCCATGTCTACCCAAATGCTCAATGTGCAAGCCAGGCCAGATCACTCTGTTAAAACATTTTGAGGAGCGTTGAAAATTATGCATTTTCATGATGGAGCTTGTAAGATGCGCAAAGACTATGAAAGTAATTAGGGATTTAAAGATCACTCACTGACATCAGAAAGCCTATTATCTATATTATGAGACAAGACATAAAAAAACAAATCATCGAATAGCAAATGATGTAAGATTTCCTGTGATGAGTGGGCATTTGATGCTGTAGGAGTTATAAGTGAGTGTCAAGAGGGAAGGCCATTATGAGGAAGCTGATTTTGATGTAGATACAAAAAGTCATAGCCTTTTAATTGAGAAGGGGGTATGCAAAGTCAAAGGAAGGAGCTGCTATGTTCCTTTCTGTTAAATGTGATCTAATGTGAGCACAACTTCTTTGAACTCTTCCCTATGGATTTCTTCGGCATTGCCCACATGATAAAATCCTGTTCATTCTTCAAGATTTGGCTCAAGAGTTACTAAAAACACCCAGTGGAAGCATTCCATTTTTTTTCTGAATTTCCAAGAGCATCATATCATTTAGGATCAGATCTCCCTCTTCTCACTGATAGCCCGAGGAAAATAGATATTTACTTTTATGATTCTGCAATCATCAAAAACTCAGACTCCTTTGATTTTCCTGCACCTTCCTAGCTTCCATCTTAGACTCTCTCATCATCTAGAGTAGTTGTTGGAGCTCTAACCATTTTTGCTCCAGTTTCTGGCAATAGTAAACAGGTGAGAAAGGACAGAAGGAATGTGCCCCTATCAGGAGCTTGCCAAGGCCTTTAAGTCCATGACTTTGGC
Organism: Ailurus styani; assembly: GCA_002007465.1. NCBI lineage: Eukaryota > Metazoa > Chordata > Mammalia > Carnivora > Ailuridae > Ailurus > Ailurus styani. The sequence goes on from LNAC01000190.1 coordinate 836,993, forward strand.
TTTCATTCATCAGAATGTCCAATGGCCACATCAGCTGCAAGTGAATTTAGTAACAAAGCCATACCTAACTACAAGGATGGCTGAGAACACTGTGAGCCAGCATAAAACTGGGGTCTGGTTTAAGAGGAAAAGGAGCATGGACATTGTGTGCGTCACTGTCCATCTCTACCACAAACACATTCTTTGCATGTTTCTTGAGACAGTTACCATTGTCTTCTTTTCATGCGAGTTATTTGGAACACCGTTTATTTCCCCCCACCAGACTCTACTTCTTTGATGGCGAGGGCCATAGCTTATAAATGGTTAAAGAGAATTAGTTAGGTCTGGAAAGACAGAGGACTGAGTGGGATCACAGAGTGTGTGCAGTGGGGTACTGGGAGATAAAAATGGCAATGGAAATGAGGGCAAGATTATAAGAGTAAGGATGAGTCAAGTGAGGTAGTTGTTTCAAGCTTTTGGACTTAGGATCCCTTTATACTCTTAAAAATAATTGAGGACTCCAAAAGTTTTTGTTTCTGCAGATCCTGCATATCAACATTTATCCCGCTAGAAATTAACACTGAGAAGTTTAAGACATATTTTTGTATTGATTCATTTTATTTCATTCGTTCATTTATTCGTTTATTTATTTGAGTATAGCTGACATGCAATGTACATTAAGTGTACAAATCAGTGATTTAACTTCTCTGTACGTTATGTATGCTCACTGCAAGTGTAATTACCACCTGTCAGCATGCAATGCCATTACAATATCATTGACTATATTCTCTGCCCTATTCCCATGACATTCATTCCATAACTGGAAAGCTATATTTCTCTCTCTCCTTCACCCATTTTGCCCATTCCCCTAGCACCCTTCCCTCTGGAAACAACCATCAGTTTATTCTCTAATTCTACTTTTTATTTGTTTATTTTTTTGTTTGGTTTTTTAAATTCCACATATGAGTATAATCATATGGTATCAATTTATTTTAAAATAATGTTAATAAACCATTACATATTGAAATAACATCCTTAGAAGGTAATTATATTGCCCAAAATTAAAAAAAAATTAGTGGGAACAGTGTCATTTTTTTTTACCTTTTTGCAATTTCTTTTTGCAATTTCTTTAATGAAGAAATAGATTCATAACTCTGCTTCTGAATTCAGTCTGTTGAGGTATTTTGTTTAGGTAAAGTGCTTGAAGAAAATAGGCCTTCACATGGATATGTCATTGGGAAAAAGAGACTCTCTTGATCCCTAAAAGGATGTTAGGGACTCCCAGGGGTCCTTGGGCCACACTGGGAATTGTTGGGCTATGTATCTACAAAGTGCTAAAAACCAACAAAGGAAGCCAAATAGGAATCCTTTTATTGTAAAGGGAAATAAAAAATTGTATAAATAAATACATTATTATTTGTTTTGAAGACTCAATTCCATCAGTTTATAGAAAACGGATCTTGTAATACCAGCACCTGCATGCTTCTGTTTAAAATGAGGATTCAGAATGCAAGTCATGCTTATACAATTGTGAGAAAGAAGACAGTTTTTTTTTGAGAAAAAAGAGAGTTTTGTCCAGTATTATCCATAAAATCTGTTAAACATCTACTGCATGCTTTGCTTTAGAAAAGCAAATGTCTCTACCTAAAACTCATTTCATGCAAAAATGAGATAATGAATGTGAAAGTGCTTATCTCCAATGCCTTCCTCCTCATAGCCATTCTAGGTAAGGTCTTTCAGAAAGAAAAACAATTTTTGGGGAAAGGTTTTTCCCAATATTAAAAATATATGTAAATATATACACACACATCCACATCCAAAAAATGTCTTAGGAAAAATAAATTTTCTGTTTAACTGACCTGGTAGTCCGTTTAAGGAAGATAGGCAGGCTTGGGCTTGTTTTCATATTTAATTATGATTTGGTATAGTTTTTTCAGTTGAAAGAAGCTCAGTGTGGCATAAAATAGAGCCTGGCAGAGGACACAAAGTTTCATGAATCCTTTGGAATACTCCCAGGGCTCTTGGATGCTGATGGTAGCTTATTAATTCTGTGGTTGGGCCCACCGTCATTTTGAAGGGACATGTGCTTTTCTTCAACATGTCAAATTATATTCTATGCAGTAAGGATGAGGGAGTGTGGGACTCTTCCTTTCTGTTCTTCTAACTGTTTTTTATCTTTCATAAAGAGGCACCAATATCACAATTTATTAGTCACACTGTTGCTGTATAATAAACTACATCAAAGCCTTAAGTTCATGGCTGAAACAATATACAAAACTTACATTTTATAGTACTGTAGATCAGAAGTCTCACAGGGTTTTGCTGGGCTAAAATCAAGGTATCAGTGTGGCTGCCTTCCTTTATGGAGACTCAACTTCCTTAGCTTTTCCAGTTTCTAGAGGCCACTTGCATTCTTTGACTTGTGTTCCCTTTCTTCATCGGAAAGCCACCGTGTAGCATCACTCTGAGCCTTCTTCTGTCATTTTATCTCTTTCTGACCTCAGCTGGAAAAGGTTTTCTGCTTTTAGGGATTCATGTGATTAGACGGGCTTCACCCAAATAATCCAGGATTGTCCCTCCATCTCAGTGTCTGTATCTCCTTAAGCACATCTGCAAAGTCCTTTTAGCTGTGTCTGATACTACTTCCACACATTCCAGGAACTAGACATGGACATCTTTGGGGGCCATTATTTTGCCTAACACACTCAACTTAAATCTCATTGATGTTAGTTTTGCTAACTTTCATTTTTAAAATCATCAAAGCAAAAATGGGAGGCTAAAAAAGGGGAAGAAATATACAGAAAAATAATATTGATGTCAACAACTACTGTCCAAAAAATTCATACTTAAAAACCTATTATCCCACATAGATTTCAGTTAAAATGATAGAATTTCATTATCTATTGTGTTTATTATATAATCAGTTTTACTGTAAGAAAGACAAATGTCTGCACTTCACAGTCATCTCATGTATCATTTGATCCTCTGGTTGCTACGGAGTTCACCCATTTTAAGTATATTAGGTAGCAATGAATGATGCGATGTGAATGGGCATGTGTTCTGATGTCTATTTTTTTATTCCTTAAAATGGTGTCTTTTCCTTTAATTATTTTTTTAGCTGAACTCTTACATCATCTTCTTTTGCTTTATAGAATTTTTCAGATTTTAGGCTAATATAGACATTTTATTTACACATTAAAAAAAGGAAACTCCATTTCTTGCCTTTGTTCAAATTGTTGAAATCAATATAAAGACAGACATTCTTAGACAAATTTTAGGTAAGTTATCTTAAGTGAATTAACATTATTTAGAGACAATCTGAAAAATATGTATTTTACTTTTCCAGCCTCATTGAGGTATAATTGACAAATAAGTTGTAATATATCTGAAATATTCAACATAATGATGATTTATATATACCATGAAATGATTACCTCAGTCAAGTTACCGAACACTTACATCACCTCACAGAGTTAACTTTTGTTTTTTAACAAGAATGCTTGAGATTTACTCTCTTAGCCAATTTCAAGTATACAATACAGTATTAACTATAGTCTCCAAGCCATATATTAGATCCTCAGAACTTACTCATCTTATAACTTTGTACCCTTGCCCAACATCACATTTCCTCATCCCCCAAACCCTGGTAACCATCATTCTACTCTGTTTCTATGATTTCGACTTTCTAAAAAAGTTCTACCTATAAATGATACCATGCAGTTTGTCTTTCTCTGCCTTATTTCACTCAGTTCAGTGCTCCCCAGGTGCATGCATGTTGTTGCCCATAGAAGGATTTCCTTTTTTAAAAATGTATTTTAAATATTACATATTTAATTTAATAGATCTAATAGACCTGTATATAGGTCATCAAGTTAAAAACTGTGATGTTAATTTGCTACATATATCAGGAGTAAACCATGCATACATTATTTTAAAAAATCATTGTTTTCTAGTTTTATTAATTTATTGTTAGTGCAGAAATCACCTCGTATTGTCATTGTTGAGAAAGGAATATGAGGAGGAGCAATTACCCAGATCCCCGACGTAGGACATTATTTATTCTATAAAAACACTAGTTAAACTAATTGTGGCTGAAATATAAAAATGTGTTGATTTTAGGTATTAAGTTTTTATTCAGCAAACTGACTAAGTCTCTTGTAAGTTACAATAGTTTCTGTGTCAATTCTGTTGGATTTTTACGTAATAATCATGATATCTCAGAAAAACTGGTCTTATTTGTTCCTTTTCAATTTTTACACCAGTATATTTTTCCTTACTAGACTTTTTATGTCATAATTAAAATAAAATATTGAGTAGAATTATGGTAGACATCTTTGTCCTGTTCCCCAATTGAAAGTGAAAATTTGCAATGTTTCACCACTTAATGTTTGCTGTAGGCTTTTGTAGATATTCTTTTCCAGTATTTCAAAGTCTTCCTCTATTTTGGATGCCTAACAGTTGTTATTTTTCTTTATCTCTATCATATGAAATTTACCAAATGTATTTTCTACATCTATTTGGATGATTATAAAATTGTTATTCTGTAATCTTTTATGTGGTAAATTACATTGAATATCTATTGTTAAATCAACTGTGCATTCCTGATACATTATCATTTTTTTTTATAATTTTAGTTTGAGTTTGCTAATATTTTGTTTAGGATTTTTCCAATTATGTATATGAGTGAAATTAGCCTTTAATTTTTCTTTCTTGTGCTGTCTTGTCCAGGATTTGCTAGGCTCATAAAGTGAGTTAAGAAGTGTGTTTCTTTACTCTTGGAAGAGTTTTATGAGTTTAGAATTACTGCCACCTTGATAGATGATAGAATTTACCAGTGAAGTTATCTAGGTCTGAATTTTCTTTGTGGGGAAAATTATAGATCACAAACTTGATTTTTTTTCTTTTTTAAGTTTTTATTTAAATTCCAGTCAGTTAACATATAGTGTGATATTAGATTCAGGGGTAAAATTTAGTGATCCATCACTTACATAAAACTCCCAATGCTCATCACAAGTGCCTTCCTTAACACCCATCCCCCATTTAGCCGTCCCTCACCCTCAGTTTGTACTCTGTAGCTAAGAATCTGTTTTATGGACAAACTTGATTTCTTAAACAAATCCTATTCTTCCCCAACTTTTCTAAGACTTAGCTCATTTCATTGGCATCTTCAAATTTGTTGGCATTAAGTTATTTGTCATATCTTCCTATAATACCTTTAATTACTTATGGAAATAATCTGTGGCCTAAGATCATTGCATCTTATTCAAGAAAAGACTTCCTTTTTCTGGGCTTACATCTCTGTCGTCTCAGTGTCTTCTATATTTTGGCCTGAAAATTCTTCATTCTCTAATGTAATGTTTTTAAGAACACATTTTAAAATTCTATTCCTGACCTTTTAGATGTCATCAGTAAGAAAGTTAGCCTGAGTTATTTCATCTGTCTTTACAGAACTTATATGTTCCTGTCCTTCAGGTGTTTACATTTTCAGCTCTTGTGATTTCATATCATCCTCACCTGCTTTATTTTATTTTCCTTACTTTATTTTATTTTCTGTAGCTGCTATCATTATGTAACAAATGATATGCTTTACTTACTACGTTATTTATTGCTTATCTTCCCTCTTCTCTACCTTTCTCTGTACTGTGGGGGGGCTTTGGCTCTTCTGTTTACTACTGTTGCTTACTGTATTCTCAGTGTCTAGAACAGTGCCCAGCCCAGATTAGATGCCCAACAAATTTTTGTTGAATGAACAAGAAGAACCGGACTTTGTTGTTCAGAAGATTTTAACTTAATGCTTTATACGTGCTGATTCTATGACAGAGCCTGAGAGTTACACTTTGCAATTCACTAAATCTTGGAGCCAGAAAGACATCAAGTATCAAACACTTTTTAGATTTTTTATTTAAAAAAACAGTCTAGAGCTGATAGAGCATATTTGTTCTAACTTTAAGAAAAAGTTTTCTAGGCAACATTTTCTTATTTGAACAGAGATTGACATTTCATTTCATGTACGGAATCATGCAATAATTGCTGAAAGATATTTTGCAGTCATTTATACTAGGGGGATTTATTTATTTATTTAATTTATTTATAAGAGAGAGAGCATGTGTGAGGCAGTGAGTGAGGGGGGATGGGCAGAGAGAGCGTGAGTGAGAATCCTAAACCACTGAGCACTGGGCCTAACTTGGGGCTGGATTCTACCACCCTGAGATCATGACCTAAACTGAAACCAAGAGTTGGAGGGTTAACTGAGCCACCAAGGCACCCATATACTAGGGTTTTTATTTTTATATATTTTTAATTTATTTTTTAAAGATTTATTTATTTATTTATTTGACAGAGAGAGAGAGAGAGAGAGAGGGAATACAAGCAGAGGGAGAGGGAGAAGCAGGCTTCCCATGGAGCAGGGAGCCCAACGCGGGGCTCGATTCCAGGACTCTGGGATCATGAGCTGAGCCAAAGGCAGATGCCTAAACACTGAGCCACCCAGGTGCCCCAATACTAGGGGTTTTTAAACACAGGCTCACGCATGACATTTAGAAACCACGAATCTCCTAAAACTGATAAAAATATATTATTCAAATGTGAACCAATTATTTTGCTGTGACCAGATCTAGAGATTCATCTGCATTTTAAGTGAGGTCCTGAGCCTAGAAGGGTTTGTTGCTGCTGACGATTGCTTCTGGCTTTCTGTCCTTTGGGTATATATTTTAATTTGTAACATGTCAAGACTTTTGACCTTAGGGATCAGAAAACAGAGGTCCGTTTATGGGTAAAAACTGGTCCAGATGAAGTTCTCTGTGCATTCTGTGCCTTCTCTTTTTGCTTAGTCCTCTCTTTTGGGAAGAAGGACAGTCTAACTGGTTATTGCAGAGTTGGGGGATATCTTGATGTTGAGACTACTTGGAGTGGGAAGATTTCTTCCAAACTCTTTTGAAGCCCTTTTGTTATAGATCAGGGGAGCTGGGTATTGGTAAGAAACCTTATGATCCTTACAAACTTTAAATGTCATGGGTGGAGAAGAGCTCCAGAGCATAATTGCAAAAATTCTCTGAACTTTAGCTCACATTTTTTGTTTGTTTGGTTGTATGGATGACAAATCTCTTTCAAACATACTTGTAAAAGATCTTTCAAACACATTTATACCATCATGTCTAATATGTATCTTTAGACACATCACCTTGACACAGGGCATTCCAAGACCACGTGTACTGTAGTGAGTTAAAGTTTGCCTTGAACTGCATCATTGCATTGCTATCTAGGGCCACTTATGATACAAAGAGAGCACTTCAGGTCAACGATGAAACAAACGGTGTGGCATATGTGAAGCATGAGCATTTTCTAAGATCATTTTTTCTTATGACAGCAATATATCAAATATGAGACATGATTTAATCCAACTCATTCACTTCTTTCTTTTTTCAAAGGAATATTTCATTTTTAAAATGGCTATGAGTCATTCCTTCCTAATGTGTAATAGACGCTTCATCTCTTGAGAGAGCAAACACTACATTGCATCTTCTGAGTGGGACACTGACCCCAGAGCTTTGGCAGTTCTTTAGTAATTATCTCATCTTCCTTTCCTTACCCCATGTTGCTCCCAGCCCTGATGACTCTGCATTTGTGGTATTTCTTGGATGCTGCTGGCAGACTGGCCTTCATTTTTGCAGTGACCCCTCTCTCATATAAATGTTTTATCCCATCCAATTTTGAAATAAGGAATTTGATCCAGACAGAATGTGGTTTGCCCAAAATAATCTGTTGAATATTCTATGTTTTTTAGGCAAAGCATATTTTATTTTATTTTATTTTAGTTATTTTACTATTTTATTTTATATTTTGTTGTTATTTTATTATTTCATTCTTTCCTTACTTGTTTAGTGTACATTAGATGTTAGCTGATATACTCAGCATGAGACATATAAACATGATGAAGACTTGTTTCAGCCCAAGGTGTTCCTGTTCCACTTGAGGACATAAAGGACTGTGTATTTATACATGGTGACACAGGCTGTTAAAGAAACAAGGGAGGGGCTGGTTCTGCCCTGGGCATGGGCTGGGTGGAGCCTGACACCTGGGGGAGAAACCACTTCAAAATGAGCTTTGAAGTCTGAGGACATATTTACAAGACAAAAGAGGGAGAAGGCCTTCCAGAAATGAGAGGACATGTGCAATAGCTTGCTCAGGAAAGAGGGAGAGCTTCCGCAGCATGGGAACGGGCAGGAAGGGACAGATTTATAAGACATATTGGAGGTAGAATTGAAAGCACTTGCTGTTTATCTCTATGTAAAAACTGATGAAAAGGGATTGCTAAAGATCACCCTGGGGTTTGGGCTTCTGGGTTAATCAAGGTAGGGAATGTTTAACTCTGAACATACTGAGCTCTTGAAGTAAGCACGTAAAATTTCTACTGCTTCATATGGTCATGGGCCCTAACCAGGTACTCGCTGCTGTAGAGCACCTACAGGACCCTTTCTGGTAAAGAGCATGACAGAATACATTTGCTCTACATTTATTTTAGGTTTTTAAGAAGACTTTTTTTTTTTTTTTGCTTTGAGAATTGTCATATTAAAGAGAAATCTGAGAGACAGAGAAAATTATATGTATTCTCCCTTGTTAAGTATAATTCAAATTGAAAAAAGGAATTTACATTAGAGTTTTTTGAAAGGAAGAGGAATAGGATAATGAAAATAATTCAAGGCAGAGATGGCATACACCCCTGTATTCTTTTATCACCCCTGCATTTTTATAAAACTTCAATGGAGTAAAAAAAAATTGGCGTAATTTGGGGGTAGTGGTAATTGGTGATTTCCTTGATTGTTGAAGGATAAAAAAGAATCGCCTGCAGCCCCACGGAAAAAAGATACCCTCATTAACTACAGGGGCCTTGATATTATTCATATTGTTTACCAGAACTTTAATTATTTGCTCGATATCATTTAAATGGAGTTTTCCTATTGGTTAAAGATTCTAGTGTCAAATTTAAAAGCAATTGTATATGTTTCAGGGAGGTATAATGAGGGCTTCTTTGGTTCAAATAATGTCCCGCACTTGGTCACAATTGTGTTCACTTTGCAAAATTCATCAAGCTGTACAATTAAGAGCTATGAATGTTTTGGGATATATTTTATACACCAGTAAAATGTTAACTAAAAAAAGCAATGATACATGTTTCAGATGTACATAATGTGGTTATTTCTTACACTTTTTTAAAAAGTACATGTTCTGCAAGGGAATAATTCGATAAGAAATCTTTATGCTGTTACTTGTTTGTGTCTGTTGGATTTGCATATTTTCAGGTAGTCACATAAAAATTGCATTGCAGAAAACTGGTTCAAAAAACACAGAATGTGCTCTATGTATGTGTATCAGGTGATTTAAGGTTTTGCAAACAGTGTTCAGAGATTCCATTTACGTACCCAAATTGCAAACTAAAACTTAGAAAAATGCTTCCCTGAGGTGAAGTTAACTTGCCTGGACAGAAGACTTTTTAAGGGTGCCAGTTTGCCCACTGTATGGCCCAAGTGTTTATTCAGCTGAGGCTTGGATGAAAGCCACCACATCAATGTCACAGTCTCAGCACATGTGAGGAAAATACATGTGATACATAGCAAATTAGGTGTCATGCTCTGGGAAGGGTGGAATGGGATTGATTTGCCACTTTTAGCAATGCTCTTTTACTGTCAGCTGTGGCTTTGAGGAAAGCATTAGAGATTCTTGTCACAGATGTTTCTTTCATAAACTGTTGTGGGAGAATGACATTCTGCAAAAATGGTTTACTACTCTTCTTTCTTCTCTTGGGGAAACAAAGTATGCTCACGAGCCTGGCCAAATGGACTCAAGGAGCGCTCTTCATTCATACCACAATAGCATTAAGGATCATGACATTTACAAAGTTGATTTTAGAACTTTGTTGGCAAATGTAGTGTGTTGAGGTATTTGCTCAATGTATGTGCCATTGAAGAGGTTTGTAAGACTTGTTACAGGGGAGGGTAGAAACCAGCCCGTGGGGTGTTTAAAACTGAAATTAAAACTGAAAAATGTTTGTACAGTTTTTATTTAATGGTTCACAATTGATTAAAGTAATTAATCTTTTTCGCATATTGTACTCCACTCAAACTTCTAAAATGAGAAGTTAAAATTTCTTTCTAGCTCAGCCATTTTTGTTTATAACATGATGAAGTTTATGAAGAACAATCATATTTATATGAAAAGAACATGCTTAATAGAATTATTTGATGGTAATTTTAAAATTAAGGGGAAAGACCTGCTTATCCCCCTGAGAATTTAATACACCACTTCCATTTGGTATAATTTTCACTGAGAATTGGGTGAGTAAATGTAAGCATTCTGTACATAAGTATTTTCCTGCTGAACAAAAATTCAGTTACTATAGCAACTGCAACATCACATGGGATCTTAAGAAATAGAAAAAATATTTTATAAAAAGTGTTATCCATGTGTGTCATATTAATTTTTCTTTTTTTTTTTTTAAAGATTGTATTTATTTGACAGAGAGAGAGAGGTCACAAGTAGGCAGAGAGGCAGGCAGAGGGAGAGGAGGAAGCAGGCTCCCCGCTGAGCAGAGAGCCTGATGCGGGGCTCAATCCCAGGACCCTGAGATCATGAGCTGAAGGCAGAGGCTTAACCCACTGAGCCACCCAGGTGCCCCCATATTAATTTTTCTAGTTTACGCTACATACAAGTCAGAATATTTCCTCTGATGCTATGTGGATATTCAGTATTTAAGTGTTCATTAAGAGTTTTTTTGTTGTTGTTTTCTTGTTTTACTAAATGTTACAGACTGCCCATAGAAGTTTATCTCTTTTTTATATATATGTGCAAACAAACTGGGATATGCAAAATTTCACTTGTCAATTTAGACAATGAAGATTAAAATGAGATGAATGCTTATTTTTAAAGTGAGTTGATTTTTGTTTTAAATTTGTATGAAAAAATAATACTTTGTATTATTTTGAAGTGTAAGAAAAGAAAACTATATTAGGACAGGTCATACTTGGTGTTTAAATGGTAAAATTTTGTTTTTCATACAGATGAGTTTAGAAGTTATGATTTTCCTAAATTGTTATTGTTGTTGTTTTAAACAAACACAAGGAACCTGGCAATTTATTCATTCTGAGGTCTGAATGGAGTGTTCTATGAAACAGAAGCATGTCATGGAGCTTTTCTGTATAACTACATCTTAATCCTACATTTTGAGGTATTCTTACTGTACTTTGGAGTCTGCTTGTATAGCGGAAAGGTTAAGAGTATTTTCCACAAATGATCTTTATAACTGTTACTTTTGTGAAACAGGCTGTGTTCTCTGGAAGTTTTGCTAGATAACGGGCTCACTGAACTAGCATGGAAGTAGCCTCAAAAAAAAAATACTGTAGTATTTTATTCAATGAAGATTCAAACTGGAATTTTTGGAGTCAGAAAAACCTTTTTTTTTTTTTTTTTAGACAATGCCTATAACATGAACTGAGGACTGATTAAAGGTGCCTCACAAGTATAGAAAAATATTCAAAAAACTAAAAAAAAGCTTGTATGCTTATACCATTTGTTAAACTGAATTTATATGCATGTTATTTCAGAAATATATTGATTCCTAGTCCCAAACTGTACTTTTACATGGTCGTCTATGCATTTGTTTCTTCCAGGTTCTACGTCAATAATGGTTCACAGTCAATTGCTTGTGTGTTAGAGGTTTGCATAAAAAGAATACCATACTTATCATAATTTTCTTCTCCCTTAATACTGAAAAGGGATTTGTTTCATTTCATAGAGGTGGTATCTGATCTCTTCATTTGCAGGCCGTTTGATTGTTGCAGGTAACTCCTTTCTTCCACCTTTCTTAAAAAAAAACCAAGATAGCTTTAGAAATTTACATTTAAATACTCTCAATTTATTTTTATGAAATAGTCTTGATTATTTGTAATGAATCTTGAGTATAATTTCCGTTTGAAATAGTGATAAAATAGCAAGAGCCTTGCCTTGCATAAACTCCCTTTTCCCCACCATACCATGCCATGAAGCTGATCAAAATTGGGTTGAAATGGGTGTCTGTGATAGATCTTATGTATTATTTCCATTCCAAATTGTGATGAAATAGCAGAAACATTTACAAGCCCTTTCTTCCATACCATGTGTCATAATGTTGAAAAATTTGATTGAACTAACCACACAAGTAGGTATGGGTATTCTCAGGTTTTTAGAGGCTAATCTTTTTTTTTTTTATTTAGTTTTAAAAAATTTTAATTCCGGTATAGTTCACATACAATATTATATTAGTTTCAGGTGTACAATAGAGTGATTCAAAGATTCACTGCATTACTCAGTGCTCATCAAGATAAATGTACTCTTAATCCCCCTCACCTATTTCCCCCAATCACCTCGCTCCTGGTGACCATCAGTTTGTTCTTTGTAGTTAAGAGTCTGTTACTTGGTTTTTCTCTCTCTTTACCTTTGTTCATTTGTTTTGTTTCATAAATACCACATATGAGTAAAATCACATGGTATTTGTCTTTCTCTGACTGTTTTGCTTAGCATTATATTCTCTAGCTCTATTCACGTTGCAAATAGCAAGATTTCATTCTTTTTTACAGCTGGATAATATTCCATTATATATATGTATGTACACCACCTCTTCTTTATCCATTTATCTATAGATGGACACTTAGGCTTATTCCATAATTTGCTATTGTAAATAATGCTGCAATAAATATGGAGGTGCATATATCCTTTCAAATTAGTGTTTTTGTATTCTGTGAGTAAATACCCAGTAATGCAATTACTGGATCATAGGATAGATCTATTTTTTAGTTTTTTGAGGAATGTCCATACTATTTTCCATATTTGCTGCACGAGTTTGCTTTCCCATCAGCAGTGCAAGAGAGTAATTCTTTCTTCACATCCTCACTAATATGCGTTTCTTGTGTTTTTTATTTTAGTCATTCTGACAAGTGTGAGATGATATCTCAAAGCAGTTTTTTTTTATTAACATATAATGTATTATTTGCTTCGGGATACAGGTCTGTGATCATCAGTCTTACACAAGTCACAGAACTCACCATAGCACATACCCTCCCCAAAGTCCATAACCCAGCCACCCTATCCCTCCTACTGCCCACCACTCCAACAACCCTTAGTTTGTTTCGTGAGATTAAGAGTCTCTTATGGTTTGTCTCCCTCCCCCATCCCACCTTTTTTCATTTTTTTCTCTCCCTACCCCCCACAGCCCCTCACCCTACCTCTCAAATTCCTCATATCAGAGAGACCATATGATAATTGTCTTACTCTGATTGACTTATTTTGCTTAGCACAACACCCTTTAATTCCATCCACGTCATTGCAAATGGCAAGATTTTGGCTTTTTGATGGCTGCATAGTATTCCATTGTGTATATATACCACATCTTCTTTATGCATTCACCTGTTGATGGACATCTAGGTTCTTTCCATAGTTTGGCTATTGTGGACATTGCTGCTATAAACATTCAGGTGCACATGGCCCTTTGGATCACTACATTTGTATCTTTGGGATAAATACCCAGTAGTGTGACTGCTGGGTCATAGGGTAGCTCCATTTTCAAATTTTTGAGGAACCTCCATACTGTTTTCCAGAGTGGCTGCACCAGCTTGCATTCCCACCAACAGTGTAGGAGGATTCCCCTTTCTCTGCATCCTCGCCAACATCTGTTGTTTTCTGACCGGTTAATTTTAGCCATTCTGACTGGTGTGAGGTGGTATCTCGTAATGGTTTTGATTTGTATTTCCTGGATACCGAGTGATATTGAGCACTTTTTCATGTATCTGTTGGCCATGTGGATGTCTTCTTTGCAGAAATGTCTGTTCATGTCTTCTTCCCATTTCTTAGTTGGATTATTTGTTCTTTGGGTGTTGAGTTTGATAAGTTCTTTACAGATTTCAGATACTAGCCCTTTATCTGATATGTCATTTGCAAACATCTTCTCCCATTCTCTCTCACCAATCAATGAGAACTGCAAAACTTCAGAGCTATGGGAATACAGCACATAGAATTCATGGCATTTTCCTCATGATTCTTTAGTCTTTCAAAGTTGAATGTTTTTAATTTAATTTTTTTCTTATTCTATTTTTAAAATTTTTCCTCTTTCTTATTTTAACGTTTTTAACTATTTTATCTTATCAATACCTTTTTAAAAATCTTTTTAAATTTTCATTCTTATAGTCGTATTCTATCCCTTCATTGTATTTAACTTTGTTTTTTTTTTAAAGAATTTATTTATTCATTTGACACAGAGAGAGAGATTACAAGTAGGCAGAGAGGCAGGCAGAGAAAGAAGAGAGAGGAGGAAGCAGGCTCCCTGCTGAGTAGAGAGCCTGATGTGGGCCTTGATCCCAGGACCCTGGGATCATGACCTGAGCCGAAGGCAGGGGCTTTAACCCACTGAGCCACCCAGGTGCCCTAACTTTGTTTTTTGTATACATATAGGTTCTTCTTTCTTTAAAATTTTGGGATACAGTTTCTTCTAACAAATCAAAATATATCCTAAATCTAGCACATGGCTTTATTCTAGTCTCCAGCCTGATCACATTCTTTCCTCTTTCATTTTCTTTTTTCAACCTACTTCTTATCTTATCAATTCATTTTTTAGAATCTTTTTAAATTTTCACCTTTACAGTCATGTTCCATCCCTTCATCATATTTACCCTTGTTTTTTGTATATATATATGTTTATCTTTCTTTAAAATTTTGAGAGGCAGTTTCTTCTAACAGACCAAAATACACCCCAAATCAACAATGTGACTCTGTTATAATCATATATATGTTTATTTATTTCTCCTTTCTTCTTCCCCCAGTTTTGGGTTTCTTCTGATTTGGTTAGTGTATATTTTTCTGGGGTTGTTGTTATGCTTTTAATATTTTGTCTTTCATTCATTTATTCTTATCTGGATAAAATGACAAGACAGAAAAACTCACCTCAAAAAAAAAAAAAAAAGAACAAGAGGCCATACCAATGGGTAGGGATGTAATCAATATGGACTTTAATAAAATGTCAGAACCAGAGTTCAGAATGACAATGATCAAGGTGCTAGCTGGGCTTGAAAAAAGTATAGACGATAGTAGAGAATCCCTTTCTGGAGAAATAAAATCCCTTTCTGGAGAAATAAAAGAACTAAAATCTAACCAGGTTGAAATCAAATAAGCCATTAATGAGGTGACATTAAATGGAGACTCTTACTGCTAGGATAAATGAGGCAGAAGAGAGAATTAGTAACATAGAAGACCAAATGATCGAGAATAAAGAAGCTGAGAAAAAGAGAGATAAACAACTACTGGAACACAAGGGGAGAATTCGAGAGATAAGTGATACCATAACATGAAACAATATTAGAATAATTGGGATCTCAGAAGAAGAAGAAGAAGAAAGAAAGAGAGGGGCAGAAGGTATATTGGAGCAAATTATAGCAGAGAATTTCCCTAATTTGGCAAAGGGAATAAGCATCAAAATCCAGGAGGCACAGAGAACCTCCCTCAAAATCAATAAAAATAGGTCAACACCCTGTCACCTAATAGTAAAACTTACAAGTCTCAGTGACAAAAAGAAAATCCTGAAAGCAGCTCAGGATAAGAGGTCTATAACATACAACAGTAGAAATATTAGATTGGCAGCTGACCTATCCACAGAGACCTGGCAGGCCAGAAAGGACTGGCATGATATATTCAGAGCACTAAATGAGAAAATATGCAGCCAAGAATACTATATCCAGCTAGGCTGTGATTGAAAATAGAAGGAGAGATAAAAAGCTTCCAAGACAAACAAGAACTAAAGAAATTCGCAAACACCAAGCCAGCCCTACAGGAAATATTGAAAGGTGTCCTCTAAGTTAAGAGAGAGCCTAAAAGTAACAGACCAGAAAGGAACAGAGACAATATACAGTAACAGTCACCTTACAGGCAATACAATGGCTCCAAATTCATCTCTTTCAATAGTTACCCTGAATGTAAAGGGGCTAATGCCCCAATCAGACACAGGGTATCAGAATGGATTAAAAAAAAGACCCATTGATATGTTGTCTGCAAAAAAACTCATTTTAGACCCAAAGACACCTCCAGATTTAAAGTGAGGGGATGGAGGGTGCCTGGGTGGCTCAGTGGGTTAAAGCCTCTGCCTTCGGCTCAGGTCATGATCTCAGGG
>LNAC01000190.1:854178-885315 GCA_002007465.1 Ailurus styani
AAAAAAAAATCAAAGAAACACATCGACAATAATAGAGGGGATTTTAACCCCCCCTCACTGAGATGGACAGATCATCTAAGCAAAAGATCAACAAGGAAATAAAGGCTTTAAATGAACACTGGACCAGATGGACATCACAGATATATTCAGAACATTTCATCACAAAGCAAGAGAATACACATTTTTCTCTAGTGCACATGGAACATTCTCCAGTATGGATCATATCCTGGTCACAAATAACGTCTCAACAGGTACCAAAAGATTGGGATAATTCCCTGCATATTTTCGGACCACAATACTTTGAAACTAGAACTCAACCACAAGAGGAAGGTTGGAAATAACTCAAATACATGGAGGCTAAAGAGCATCCTACTAAAGAATGAATGGGTCAACCAGGAAATTAAAGAAGAATTTTAAAAATTCATGGAAACCAATGAAAATGAAAACACAACTGTTCAAAATCTTTGGGATACAGAAAAGGCAGTCCTGAGAAGAAAGTATATAGCAACACAAGCCTTTCTCAAGAAACAAGAAGGGTCTCAAGTACACAACCTAATCCTACATTTGAAGAAGCTGGAGAAAGAATAGCAAATAAAGCCTAAACCCAGCAGGAGAAGAGAAATAATAAAGATCAGAGCAGAAATCAATGAAATAGAAACCAAAAGAACAGTAGAACAGATCAACAAAACTAGGAGCTGGTTCTTTAAAAGAATTAATAAGATTGATAAACCCCTGGCCAGACTATTCAAAAAGAAAAGCAAAAGGGCCCAAATTAATAAAATCATGAATGAAAGAGGAGCGATCACAACCCCTGGCCAGACTATTCAAAAAGAAAAGCAAAAGGGCCCAAATTAATAAAATCATGAATGAAAGAGGAGCGATCACAACCAACACCAAGAAATACAAACAATTATAAGAACATATTATGAGCAACTATACACCAGAAAATTTGACAATCTGGAACAAATGGATGCATTCCTAGAGACATATAAACTACAAAAACTGAACCAGGAAAAAATAGAAAACCTAAACAGATCCATAACCAGTAAGGAGATTGGAGCAGTCATCAAAAATCTCCCAGCAAACAAAAGCCCAGGGCCAGATGGCTTCCCAGGGGAATTCTACCAAAACTTAAAGGAGAATTAAGACCTATTCTCCTGAAACTGTTCCAAAAAATAGAAATGGAAGAAAAACTTCCAAAGTCATTTTATGAGGCCAGCATTACCTTGATCCCAAAATCAGACAAAGGCCCCATCAAAAAGGAGAATTACAGACCAATATCCCTAATGAACATGGATACAAAAATTCTCACCAAAATACTAGCCAATAGGATCCAAGAGTACATTAAAAGGATTATTCACCATGACCAAGTGGGATTTATTTCAGGGCTGCAAGTTTGATTCAACATCTGCAAATCAATCAATGTGATAGAATACATTAACAAGAATCATATGATACTCTCAATAGATGTTGAAAAAGCATTTGACAAAGTATAGCATCCTTTCTTCATCAAAACTCTAGAAGGTACATACCTCAATATCATAAAAACCATCTATGAAAAACCCACAGTGAATATCATTCTCAATGGGGAAAAACTGAGCTTTCCCAGTAAGGTCAGGAACACGGCAATGCTGTCCACTATCACCACAGCTATTCGACATAGTACAAGTCCTAGCCTCAGCAATCAGACAACAGAAAGAAATAAAAGGCATCCAAATCAGCAAAGAAGAAGTCAACATCTTACTCTTTGCAGATGATATGATACTTTATGTGGAAGACCCAAAAGTCTCCACCCCAAAATTGCTAGAACTCATACAGGAATTCAGTAAAATGTCAGGATATAAAATCAATGCACAGAAATCAGTTGTATTTCTATACACCAACAGCAAGATAGAAGAAAGAGAAATTAAGGAGTCAATCCTATTTACAATTGCCTCCCAAACCATAAGAAACTTAGGAAAAAACCTAACCAAAGAGGCAAAGAATCTATACTCAGAAAACTATGAAGTACTCATGAAAGAAATTGAGGAAGACACAAAGAAATGGAAAAACGTTCCATACTCATGGATTAGAAGAACAAATATTATGAAAATGTCTATGCTACCTAAAGCAATCTACACATTTAATGCAACCCCTACCAAAATACCATCAATTTTTTTCAAAGAAATGGAACAAATAATCCTAAAATTTATATGGAATCAGAAAAGACCCCAAATAGCTAGAGGATGTTGAAAAAGAAAGCCAAAGTTGGTGGCATCACCATTCCAGACTTTAAGCTCTATTACAAAGCTGTAATCATCAAGACACTATGGTACTGACACAAAAACAGAGACATAGATCAATGGAACAGAATAGAGAGCCCAGAAATGGATCCTCAACTCTATGGTCAACTAATCTTTGACAAAGCAGGAAAGAATGTCCAATGGAAAAAAGACAGTCTCTTCAACAAATGGTGTTGGGAAAATTGGACAGCCACATGCAGAAAAATGAAACTGGATCATTTCCTTACACCACACACAAAAATAGACTCAAAATGGATGAAAGACCTCAATGTGAGACAGGAATCCATCAAAATCTTTGAGGAGAACACAGGCAGCATCCTCTTTGACATCAGCCACAGCAAATTCTCCTAGAAACATTGTCAAAGGCAAGGGAAGCAAGGGGGAAAATGAACTATTGGAACTTCGTCAAGATCAAAAGTTTTTCTCATTGATTGGTGAACTTGGTCTTGGCTGGATGTTCTTGTTGATTTTCTGGGGGAGGGGCCTGTTGCAGTGATTCTCAAATGTCTTTACCGAAGGCGGAATTGCACAGCCCTTGCCAGGGGCTGGGCTAAGTAATCTGCTCAGGTTCGCTCTCGGGGGCTTTTGTTCCCTGAATGCTTTCTGTACAGCTTTGGAGGACAGGAGTGAAAATGGCAGCCTCCCAATCCCCAGCCCTGTAGGAGCTGAGAGCTAGGGTGCCACTCCTCAGTGTGCCGTCAGAGAAAAACAGTCAGTCACTCCTCTCTCCCTCATCTCTGACCATGCTCCGAACTCAGCCAGCCTGTGACTGAGCGTTTCTAACTCTGGCGCACACTCCATTTGGAGTCTCCAAACCCAACAGATTCCTGCAGTGTGCTCCTGCACTGCTCCTCCCGGAGGAGGAAGGAGGGGGTATCCTTGGATCTGCCATTTGTGGGGTCCCTGCTTGAAAAGTAGTGGCCGACTGTGCCTCGGATCATGATTTAAGGTAACCCCGAAGTGAAAGCCCCCTCCTCCACTTCATCTCTGCAGCCAGTTTCCCCACTCCAATACCTGGGAGCTCTGCTGCACTCAGGCACCTGCACTCAGGTCTTTCTGTGACCCTGTGGGTCCTGAGACCACACTGTCCCTGCGAGTGCTCCATCCCCTGCTTAGTCTCTGGACTGACATCCCTCAGTGGAGCAGACTTCTAAAAGTTCCAATTTTGTGCTCTGCTCTTCTACTGCTTGCCGGGAGCCAGCCTCTCCCCTGCTGCAGTCTCTCTTCCTTTATATTGCCTGGGATTTGTTTCTCCACACATCCTACCTTCCAGAAAGTGGTCATTTTTCTGGTCCTAGAATTGCTGCTCTTCTTCTCTTCAATCTCCTGTTGAGTTTGTAGGTGTTCAGAATGGTTTGATAACTATCTAGCTGAACTCCTGGGACCTTATGATGTTTAAATCTCCTACTCCTCCGCCATCTTGCTCCTCCCCCTCAGTGTAATTTTGATTTGCATTTGCCTGATGATGAGTGATGATGAGCGTCTTTTCATGTGCCTGTTGGCCAGCTGGATGTCTTCTTTGGAGGAACGTATGTTTACATCTTCTGTCCACTTTTAAATTGGATTATTTGCTCTTTTGGTGTTGAGTTGTATAATTTCTTTATATATTTTGGATACTAACCCTTTATCCAATATGTCATTGCAAATATCTTCTCCTATTCAGTGGGTTGTTTTTAGTTTTGTTGATTGTTTCCTTTGCTATGTAGAAGCTTTTTATTTTTATTTTATTTTATTATTATTTTTTAACATTTATTTTTATTTTATTTATTTGACAGAGAGAGAGAGAGAGAGATCACAAGTAGGCAGAGAGGCAGGCAGAGAGAGAGGAGGAAGCAGGCTCCCCACTGAGCAGGGAGCCTGATGTGGGCCTCGATCCCAGAGCCCTGAGATCATGACCTGAGCCGAAGGCAGAGGCTTTAACCCACTGAGCCACACAGGCTCCCTAGAAGCTTTTTATTTTGATCTTGTCTTAGTAGTTTATTTTTGCTTTTGTTTTCCTTGCCTCAGGAGACATATCTAGAAAAATGTTGCTATGACTAATGTCAGAGAAATTACTGCCTGTGCTCCCTTCTAGTATTTTATGATTTCAGGTCTTACATTTAGGTCTTTAATCCACTTTGAGCTTATTTTTGTGTATGATGTAAGAAAGTGGCCCAGTTTCATTCTTTTGCATGTAGCTGTCCAGATTTCCCAACATCATTTGTTGATGAGACTGTCTTTTTTTCCCATTGCCTAATCTTGTAGTGGTTAATCTTAACTTCCCCAAAGTTTTGTGATCATCATGGATGTGTGTGTGTGTGTGTGTGTGTGTGTGTGTGTGTGTGTGTGTGTGTGTGTGTGTTAACAGCAACACTAATGAATGGAGTGAAGCATATGCTGGTTGCAAAGACACCAAACAAAAGATGGGAATGACTCTGATACTGGGCTTACTACTTTACTGCTGGGAGTCATTCAGACCATGCATGGGTGTTGGTTATACAACAGCCAGAAGACTGTTATATGGTTTACTGAGCACACATATCTTCAAAACTGGCTGACCTTGGAGATAGGTTTGCTTCTCTGAATGTCTTGTCTAGAAGTTAAGGCAATATCTGCTAAGTAATGGTGCTGCCATTTTATGTCCCATAGCCTTATAATTTATGTCTTTCTCCAAAGAGAAGGATGAGATGCAGAAATCAGTTGATAAAAAAATACATGCATGCTCTTTTCAGTGATATATTTTTATTAAAATAAAAACTACTAATTAAATAACAGATCAATAGACAGTAGTTGAGCATAAGAAAATACAAGATTTGAAGAAATAACAAACCCAGACACCATTTTCTCTTTTGATCTCCATTTTGGATAGCAAACTTACTCAAAGCTAGTGCCAGCTCATAGAACTTTCCCATGATTCTCCAGGATTTTTACTATGAGCAAACAAAGGACTTGTTGACTATCAACTCTGAAGATCTCTTCAGATCCCTGCTCCATCTTCCTTTTTGCCTGGTGCTTGCTGTCATGTGGCAGTTAGTGCTTGTCTTTCTTGTATTGGGGTTGAGAATGCTACTACTAAACCGTAATCCCCAATAAAAGGATGGTGCTAATGCCACTAGCATCTCTACACTCAAGACTTCTACCTTAATTAGAATAGATAACCTCTCCTTTCTATCACTTCTGATCAACAGTTCAAGTCAATTAATATCCACTATGGATTGGACCTAAAGTGAACTGCCNACCTGCTCCTTTCTATCCCTTCTGATCAACAGTTCAAGTCAATTAATATCCACTATGGATTGGACCTAAAGTGAACTGCCCAGAAGTGTTAAGACCCTCAGATATCAGTCATATTTTCTTTAGTACTATTTCTCACTCTCTTCTCTCTACATCTCCTTCCTCCAACCGGGTTTCTCAAAGGAACCAGCTTTTGAAGAGTCTGTGTGTTCAGAAGCATTTGTAAACTGTATGTAGAAGTAAATTTCTAATGTGTACTTACCTTTTTAAAATGAATCTAGGTTTTTCCAATTAAACGGATCCCACTTTAATCAGTATTCTGCACTCATGAACTCAATTTTTGAAAATTTTTGTTTAGAAACAGAATTAGGAGCTTTTAGGATGACGACAATTTTGCTTTGAATTTCTTTCAAGCTTTTTGTAAATTTATTGAAACGTTTTCTTACCAACTGTTTTAAGCTGTTGAGAATATACATGGTCTCAGTCTGCAAACAGTAAATTGCAGCTTATATTGTGAATTAAAAGACTTCTTCCAAATGAAGTCCTTTATATGTGTTAATGAAATATGACACAATGAATACATGCTTGAGGTAAAATGGTCAAACAATATGCAAATATTAAAGCAAAAATAAGCCACTCTTTATTTACCCTTTCTCTCAGTCCCACTCTGTTCACTGCAGAAAAGCAATATTAAATGTCTGATAAGTGTCCCACAAGCTCTTCCATTCATATGTATGCAAACATATAACTCTGCAAAATATGCATATTTTTCTAGTCTTGGAGATCTTTCTTTATCACAATATATAGATTTATCTCATTCTTTTTAACATGCATACAGCACAATAATTGAATTACTTTATCATTATGTACTTATTGAAAAAAATTTAATATCATAAAAATACCATAAGTAAACATTTTTGTCCTTATATGAGGCTTTCTATAGGATAAACTACCAGGAGTTGAAATGCAAATGCAGTTTTCCAAAGTGTAAGTAACACAGTTTTATAATGATTCTCATATTTCTAGTGGGCACAGGGCTCTTAGTAGAATTTTAATATATTCTGTTCAGTCACTGAATTTTAAGAAAGATATAAGGGAACTTAAGAAAGTGGTTTAGGGAAGATGACAACAGTAATTAAATAAATACAGAATGAGCTCTCTAGAGATAAGTTGGGAGTAAGGGCCTTCTAACACAGAAAAGACAGCTGTTTTAGGATACTTTGTTTTCCACTTCTGCAGAAATTCTTGTTGTAGATTTATATTCCAGTAGTTGAAATCAGCCAGACATTGTGGAGACTTTGTTGGTGTACATTTGCCTACGGTAGGATTGAGTATAAATGAAAATTTATACTCTGATCTTTGAAGTCTGAACACTGAATATTTATCTGCATTTTTTAAGAGATCCTTGAGTTTATTTTTTTCCATTTATGTTCCCATAACTTATTTGGTTAGGTAATAGCGCCAATTTTGCACATAAATCCCATCCATATAGGAGCTTACAGAGACAAATCTAAGACTCAATATTCCCTTCCAGGAACAATGATAATTCCCCTCTGAACTGTTGTGGCTCTGGTTTATCCCACTCATGGCACATCTATCACAAATCACTTTGTTTGGAATTTATTTGGGCACTGTCTCATCTTTCTTAAGAGATTTTAGGCTTCTTGATGGCAGGGAGAATGTTTTGTTTATCTTTGTGTCCTGCCCAACATAGTTTCTTATGCATGAATGATGTTCAGTAACTATTCCTGTGAATAATGAGTGGATAAAATGAATGTTTGTTCACTGGGCACAAGGTCGAGAGAGAGAGAGAGAGAGAGAGAGAGAGAAATAGAAAGCATGAGTTGAGGGGGAGCAGAGGGAGAAGGACAAGCAGGCTCCCTGCTCCTGACTTGAGGTTCCATCTCATCACCCTGAGATCATGACCTGAGCTGAAACCAAGAGCTAGATGCTTAACCAACTGAGTCACCCTTGTGCCCCTAAAAACCTAACACAGTTATGAGAAATCACCCAAATGATAGGGAATAATAATCATCTTTCTCACTTTACAAAAATCATTTTTACTGGAAAGAGGGAAAGTGGTATGATAAATCACAAAAAAAGGTAAAACAAGCTTCTTCAGAAATACTATTGATTCTATATATATGATATACACGTTATAGGATGTTACGGTAAAAATTCTGTAACTCTGTTTTTCTTCACTTTTTAATGTAAATTTATGCTGTTTACTAAAATATTTTTCAAAAGTGATTATTTAGAAAAAAATTTGAGTTATAATTCTCTAGAGAAAGAGCATGTTGTCCTTTGAGGCCAAGTGAAGGCCATAAGCACAGGTGATGATATAACATAGAGGCTGTTTCCTACATCACTGAGCATGCTACCAAAAATAAAATGGGTACCTCAGTATTAGGAGAACACACTAGGAATACAGAGACCAAAATGGCATTCAGAAGACATTTACAGTAACACCTCTTTTTCATATCACAGTTATCTTTTTCCCTGCCTATTATTGGACTAATTCAAGAATACTTTATTCTTGTACTGCCCTCCCCCACCTTCTATGCCATTCACAAGTCCAGTTTGTCACCTGTGCTTCTGACCATCCAGCTATAGATACGAGGTTCCAGTGACCTTCTCCTCAGGTTCTATTTATTCACTAGAGTGGCTCACAGAACTCAGGAAAATGCTTAAATTTGTTTACCAGTTTACTAAAGGACACAATAAAGGATAGATATGAACAGCTAGATAAAAGGTACGTAGGGAGAGTTTTGGGAGGGTCCCGAGACAGAAGCTTCTGTTCCCATGGAGTTGGGGTGTGCCACTTTTCTGTGTGGATGTGTTCACCAACAGGAAGCTCTCCAAACACCCTACTTTTGGGATTTTATGGAGTCTTCATCACATAGGCATGATTGATCATTAACTCAATTTTCAGCCCTCCCACTTCTCAAGAGAATGGGAGTTAGGGCTGAAAATACCAAGCTCCCCATCATGGCTTTGTCTTTCTGGTGACCAGCCCCTATTGAGAAACCATCCAGAAGCTCACCAAGAGTTGACACAATAGAACAAAAGACACTCCCATCAACTAGAAAATTATAAGGCTTCTGGAATCTAGGGCAGAGACCAGTATGCATATTTTCTATTAGCTCACACCAAGGAAAAGATTTATTAAAAGAAATTTTCCTGTGTTGTTGAAAAATATAACAGTGCAATTTAAAAGCATTCCAAATAATAAAGGCTTCTATTCTTTCAACAAGGCACAGTTTTATCATAATTTGCTTGTTTGACATAAATTAGTCATAGTCTAGGTCAATCTTTTAATTCTTCATGCTCTTTGGTAAATTAGACAGGGGTGGCTCTTTGTTTAATAGTGAAAATTCATGTCTTTCTCTCAGGAAGGAGCAGAGGGCATGAGTATTGATTTTCACATACATCTATGTAATTAGCTGCTGAGAGAAGTTTAAATGGTACTGTGCCTTGAACCCCAGTCATGGTACATCTGTAGACCTTCTCTACAAAGGGCTGATGCACGGATGGTGGGACTTCCAGGAGTCTTACTGGTCTCTTTATACTATGACTTTTATAAATTATGGACCTGGGAGACACTGGGACCTGTGATTGACGAGATTAGTTTCTGAAATCGCTTGGTGAATTGTTACAAATTTGTTGTAAATTCTTGGTATAAATGACAAAGGGGATAGATTAACTATCAGGCATTGAATTTTGAGGGAAGCCATATTTTTTTGTATCTCCTTTTATCCATAATGTTAATATTTTTCTTTTGCTATACTTCTATGGAGACAGGATATACCAGCAAAACAGAGATGAAATTCTTTTTAAGCCACAGTTTCAGTAATGTAATTTCTAATGAAACATCAATTGACATTAGGTAAAGACAGAACAATTTTTGCAAACAGTGAAAGAGTGTCCCCTACAAAATCAAGTAGATTTGACTTAATCAAATAGATTTCTTAGAGAGGTAAACCATGGGGCGCCTGGGTGGCTCAGGGGGTTAAAGCCTCTGCCCCCGGCTCAGGTCATGATCTCAGGACCCTGGGATTGAGCCCCGCATCCCGCTCCCTGCTCAGCAGGGAGCCTGTTTCCTCTTCTCTTTCTGCCTGCCTCTCTGCCTACTTGTAATCTCTCCCTCTGTCAAGTAAATAAATAAAATCTTTAAAAAGAAAGAGAGAGAGGTAAACCAGATATCATGCTTTAAACTAGGTAAGGCTAAAGTAATTCCCTGACTAGTGTAGCCTTTCTTTTGCTTAGTCTTGATAAACAACAAACACCATCTTATATATAAACAGGAGGATTTTGAGATTTAAAATTAACGATGAAGACTATAAATAACATTAAACTCACTTTTTATTCATCTGGTTTTCAGTCAGGAGAAGGGAGACAGAAGGCATTCTATGTTGAGGTAGAAGTGTTTTTCTGGGGACTGGTGGTTCCTTCTTAATATACTCTCTCTGACCTATATTTCTGGATGTGGGAGAAGTGGAGTATATAACAACTGCAGTCTTTGTAATCTTCATTTCTTTCTAATGGAAAGGCCCAGATTGCATCCAATAAAAGCTTTCTTTCTAGCCAGGATTTGGTCAGATTTTTGGTGAACAGGATTTTCCCAAAGTGGGACTAGTAGCACTCAAATTACAGTAATTTATTAGAATTTGATCCTGTAAGACACACAGAATGGTTTTCCAGAGCTACATTTATTTCCATCAACTCTTTCTTTGCCAACTATGAATCATTTAAGTTCTCAAAGCATAAATAGTATTCTCCCTAGAAATAATTGGATGACCACATAGATGGGTCCTGTATTTTTGGAACCATTATGACATGGCTCTGGAAGAAATCAATTTTCTGGAGCCTTATTCTGGGTAAACAGACCAGTGCTTAGTGAAAGAGCAATGAATCTTATTTGCAAAATATAGAAATACATTCATTCTGTAAATGGAACTAGTAGAAATGTAAATGATAAATTATCTTCTTTTCAGTGACATTCAACATTGCAACTTTCTTTTTCTTAAGAATAAAGTAAAAGAAAAAATACTCTTTCTTTTACAAACTTTTCACTTGGAATTAGGAGAATTGCAAACTATTTTCCCCCCCAAATAAATAAATAAGCAATATACATCAGATTTAAGATTTCATGAAACTTGGAGTGATTTCATTAAAAAGGCCAGGTTCTGTTTGTTTCCTTGTTTGTTCATTTGCTTGTTGATGGGCATTTGACTTTTTCTCACTCTTTTGGCTGTTATGAATAATCTTGCCATGAATACTGGATTGTGGGAAATGGTTGTATAGCTTTATAAATTGACTAGAAGTCATTGGATTTTATACTTAAGATGGGTAAATTTAATAGTCTATAATACCTCAATAAGGCTTAGTTTCTTTAAGGCTAGTTGTAAATACAGCTAGATTCCACAGCTCTAGTTGATTATTTGCAAGATGTCGAGAAGGCTTTCTTGCCCCAATATATCTTGTTCTCTTACCCTTATCAATATCTGATATTTCACCATTAGAAACTTGTTTTTTGGGTTATGAACTTGACTATCCTTTAATCTTATTGTTGGAGATAACATATGAGGGCTAATCACTTTGTTGTGGGAGACATGAAATCAACGATTTGTGAGTGAATTAAAAATATCCAAATGGTTATTGTTCAAGGGGTAACTTTGGAGGATGTTGATTAGAACAGAACATGAAAGGGACATAATAAAGACTCAGAGCAGGGGAACATCTCTGGAAGAAAAGTCATAGATTGGGTACTACGGAGGAGGTCCAGGGGAGGCAGATAGATCCTTGAAGCCCTGAAGAGGATGCACTAAGTTTGTGGAGAGAACATTTAAAAAATGGTGGTGAGAGTTCCCAGAAATTTGCCCTGTTATATAATTTAACTTAAACTTTTTCCTGGGTATTAAAATCATGGTGATTACATATATAAATATTTACAAGAAAATAATGGACTCTCACGGGGAAACAGTGGCTCTGCTGCTCTGCTGGTGATGGTCAGATTCACAGAACCAAAAACTTGCAGAATGATTAGAGAACATTGTGGAAAAAGCTAGTTCTTGGATAACCTCAGACAAAAGTGTACAGAAAGTCTCAATGGAAAAGAATATCTTGGTACATTTTTAAGTTTTATGCTGCATGCTGAATTCCTAAGGGTTTCTGTTGATTGGACATAGGACAATTATTCTAGTAGTGTAATTCTATTGACTATTTATTGAATTATATCCCAAAAAATAGTGTTTATGAAGGGATCTGTCACTGACACTGATTGTGGGGTTTTTTTGTTTGTTTGTTTTTTGGGGTTTTTTTTTTTTAAGGCCAAAATTTCTGTTCAGGCCAATTTTTCACTGATGGAGTTGCCTTCTCGTGGGCACCTGTTCTGTAACAGAGTATTTTCCCCAGCACAAAGAAAGTCCTCTCTAAATGCTTAGCTGCAAGCCACACCACTGGATAACTCTTTTTAGTCTTCTATATTTAACATACCTGGGTTTTGATTAATAATTCTAAAACAAGCATGAGAGATTGTAGCAGACAAAGAATTCCTTTTATACAAGTCTCTCTGTTATTTTTTCATTGGAACTAAAGGAGGATGGGGCCAGTAGATGAGTTATTCATGCAGTGCAGGGAAGAAATGTCACTTTACTTCCTGGACCCCTGCAGACTTCCACAGATTTCACCAAAATATTTTGTAGATTTCTATTTTTTTTAACTTAAAAATATGGAAGACCTGAATGAAATGGATAGGTCTCCTTCAAGAGTCAAAAAAAAAAAATTCAATTTCATTGCTCAGCATGTAACATTTTTTTTCTCTGTGTTTCAAATTATGTTGTGAAAGTAGATCTCCATATATTTTTAATACAAAACTTAGTACTGTACATTGAAAAAAATCATACAGTAGAAGAAATCAGCCTTATGTGATTATGCTTTCATATTTAAAATGTAAAATTTCCTAATGTTTTATTTGTAACACATTTTTAATTTATTTTGTAAGGAAGGCAGCATTTAAGATAATATTTATCCTTGACTATAAGGAATAAGGAATATATGCAAATACAGAGAAATCATACTGTAGCCTTTTGGTCTCATGTACCTATATACCTTTTTGCAAACAATGCTTTCAAGACAATTCTAAAGGCATGTGACTGGCTGAAATATTTATCTAAGGCCTGACAAAAACCCTATTGGAAAATAGCAGCATGTCAGGAAGAAGGCCCTCCCAAACATTTTCTTTATAGAAGATTTCTAGTATTGCATTGATTACTGTATAGTATGTATGAAATAAGTGAAGAGTTTTTTTGCATTTGATGATAGAGAATATCTGGTAAATATGTCTAAGTCAATTTGTGGGGTCTAGAACACTTAATCAGTTGCTGTGTCTTAATATCCAGAATGTGCTTTCTAGTCTACATTGCCATAATCTACTAATAGGCTTTTACAAAAAGTACAGTTCCTATAATTACAATTTTTTGAAGATTTTTTTATTTATGTATTTGTCAGAGAGAGCGAGAGAGAGTGAACAAGCACAAACAGGGAGGAGTGGCAGGAAGGGAGAAGTAGACCCCCTCAGGACTCAATCCTAGGACCCTGGGATCATGACCCAAGCCAAAGGCAGACACTTAAATGACTGAGCCACCCAGGGGCCCCTAATTATGATTTTTTAAATGAAAGTGCCTTTTAACAGTTGCTAAAGGCAAAAGCAGTTCAGGGGGCAGTTCAAGAAGGTGAAAGGCTACTGCAGGAAGTTTTATACAAATAGTAACACCAATAGCTAACATGATTGAGCCTTTCTATGTGGTAGGACTGTGCTAAATATTTCACATATTTATTCACAGTTAATACCAACATGGACTTTGAGATAGATACAACTTTATGAGGGTACATCTTTTTTGACAGATGGAGTGGTTAAGCCAGAATGTCACCTGAGAACACACAGCATGGTGAACACCGGTATTGCTCGCCGAAAATAGATTTCTGCCACCAGGACCACTAGTGTCATGATGTTCCCAGTGCACATAATGGATCATTATTGGTCTAAACCCAGGGACAGGAAACTTTCTATAAAGGACCAGACAGTAAATATTTTAGACTTTGTGGGCCAGGAGATTTGTTTTGCAAGTTCTCAACTTTGCTGTTGTAGCATGAAAACACACATAGATAAAAAAGGATGTGTATTGCTGTATTCCAATGAAATTTTATTTGTAAAAACATTCGCTAACATGTGATCCTAAATTTTTATGGTCATGAGCAGCAAACCATTCATCATGAACGCTTCCTACAAGGTCCAGGGGTATCATGTGGTACTTAAGACCATACCCGCTGATGCCAGAGGGTCTAGGTTCTAATGTTGGCTCTAATCTGAGTGACCCTGAGTAAGTAACTTAACATCTCTGCACCTCATATTTTTCATCTTCCCCAATTCATACGGTTGTTGTGAGGTTCAAATGAATTAATAGATGTAAAGCAGTTAGAATAATGCATAATATACCCTTAGTAATGTTAGAAAATACTACATTTATATAAACACAGATGGTGCATCCAGGTAGCTTGTAGGCCAAACAGGTAAATCCTATGTTTATCAGAAGTTTGAGTTTGAATTCCTTATATGGGAAACACATTATCTAGTTTGCCGAAGTCCCTACGACTCTCTTTTAGTTGTCTCTGTATCTTTCACACATGTATATTAATGGCCTAGCCACTGAAGACTGGAGATTGTGACCTTTGCTCACAACTTACTGTTATAATATAATTAATTTTCAAAATATAATGGGAAAGTTGATTGACCTTCATACAGAAAGGGTGTTAATGAGAGCCAGGAATAAGTTAAAATATCCAAGAGTCAGAATACAAGTAGCCCGGCAAATGGGGTATTGTAATGGCAAATTTTAGTGACAAGTCTTTAGTAGAGTGTTCCTACATAGATTGATTAACTAAGACCCATCTGAATTGAAGGAGAGAAAGCATAGGGCTCCAATGATAACTCTGGTTCTATCTTCTGGAGTCTGTTATATTTCAGCTCCACTATAAATTCTCAACATCTCTTCCCTGCACACAGGTGTTAGTTCACTTAAACTGTGCAATTTGCTGTTTCTGCAACTGGCATCATTGCTCAAGAATATTCTTTCCACAGAGCCCCATGCTGCCTCCTCCAAAAGACTCCATCTTCCTGGTCCCCTAAAATCTATGGTCTGGATCTGAAGATTTTAGATGTTACTTATGCTTCCCCCTCTGAGACCACACAGTACAGTGGAAAAGACATGGGCTTTCAAGATTGAGAGAACAAAGTTAGAATGATCTCTCACATATTTGTTGGGTAACCTTTGAGGCAGTTTTCTTATCTATAATGGGCATAATATCACCCCCCTTTCAAAGTTATAGTATCCATTGGAGATAATCTATGGAACTAGAAGGAGGCTCTTCTCTCCAGTGACCCTAGTTTTGCAGCTGCTTCTTTGTCATGACATTGAATGACTTGACTTTGTCAAGGCACTGAATAACACAAACAAAGCTCAGCCATTGCATTCATGATATGAGGTGCAGAGGCCCTTTAACACTGAGTTATTCCAATGCTTGCTTTATTCTACCACCACAGTGTCAGCTCAAGGTAGAAGACTAGCAGACTGCACGACAGTCTGTAGTTCTCAAAAACACAATTTGGAGAGTTGCATCAAACACATGCCTTAAAAATGCTTTCTGATTGATTCTCTTGTGGTCTCCTTCCAAGCAGGGCAGGAAGTCTGGTCTGTACTACAAATGGCCTTTAAACACATTTCTGTTCTATTCTCTCTTTTTCTGTATTGGGTAACCCCAAAATGAAGTTATCAGTAGGCAGTGGAGAAATGTGAAGCTTAAGATGGGTTGGCTGCTGAGGGTGTGGCCTTTAAGTTCTTGTTCACTCATGGGTAAATACTATTCTTCACAACTTGTCTCGACCTTATGTGTATATCATAAATAACGATGATGGGAACATGTTTGGTATGCAGTAGTTATCACCAATTATTATGTCATTCTTATATATCTTAATGGGAGATAAGATTATACATTTCCATTATACATTTCTCTATTCCTTATATCTAACACAGTGTTTTGAGTGTAGGAAGGTCTTACCATGTTTATTAATCAACTAAGTGAAAATCTTTTTTTTTTAAGTAACTCTACCCCCAATATGAGGCTCAAACTTTTCACCCCAAGATCAAGAGTCACATGCTTTACTGATTGAGCCAGCCAGACACCCCTAAGTGAAAATCTTGTGAGGATTTGGGAATAAAAAGACACTGGGCATATGGAGGGCAGAGGATACAACTGGGGAGAAGAAAGGGCCAGAAAGGGGAACAAGTGGAGGGAAAGGCAAATTTCATTGACTTGCAGTTTTGATGCAGAATGTACCTTGATCTTACCCATCTGGACTCAAAGAGGTTGAGGATTAATGTATTTCATGTTCTGTCATGGTTGTTAGAGTCACCGTCAGTACTTCCTTTATTCATTTTACTATTATTATTATTATTATTATTATTATTATTATTATTTTTAAAGATTTTATTTATTTATTTGACAGAGAGAGACACAGTGAGAGAGGGAACACAAGCAGGGGGAGTGGGAGAGGGAGAAGCAATCTTCCCGCCAAGCAGGGAGTCCAATGCTGGGCTCGATCTCATGACCCTGGGATCATGACCTGAGCCAAAGGCAGACGCTTAATGACTGAGCCACCCAGGTGCCCCTATTCAGTTTATTAAACCATTAATGAGAAGTATTTATTGAATATCTGCCATTTGTTGGGCCCAGTGCTAGGTTCTGGATGTATACTGTGAGCAAAAATAGGCAAAAGACTTATTTATTGGGGGCTATAATTTCCTAGGAGAGTTAGATATTAATTAAATAATTACATGAATAAATATAAAAGTTTATTCCTTTAAGTGCTAGAAGAAATTGCATCTTACACTATGTAAATGAAAATAATAAGATCTGCCATTATGTAGGATCAGAAATGGCTTTCCTATAGGAAGGATAATTGGAATGAGATGTAAAGAATGAGTAGGTGCTGACATTGGGAAAGGATAGAGTAATGTAGAGAAGCACATGTTTAGTTGAGGAAACATCACCTGTCAAGACTTTCTGAGGAGTACACCACAACTGAGAAATGGGAAGTAAGCTGGACTGCCAAGAGGAAGTGAGGTGGGGCAGGTAGTAGGGATTCCTCAGGGCCCTATAGACTGGATTTTATTCTGAGATCAGTTAAGGTATTTTAAGCATGCACTGACATGATAAGGTTAATGCTTAAAAAATTACTCTGGCTGTAGTGGAGGACAGGCTGCAAGAGGTCAAAAGTGGATGGACTAAGATCAGCTAGGTTATTTGCTACAGTTCAGGTGAGAAGTGAAGACACCTTGGTGGAGAAACAAATGGATGAAATTTAAGAGATTTTGGGATGTAAAATTGAGAGGAATTGATGGATAGAATAGGGGCTGGAGAGAGAGAAGTGTCATAGATGACTTGTGCAACTGGATAGATGGTGACCCTCTACACTGAGGAAGGCAACACTGGGCAAGAACCAGATAATGGAAAAGATCATGAGTAAATCTGGGATGCAGGTGCTTTTACTGAAAAGCTATATGGTGTTGGCTTTCAAACTTCATTTTTTATCACATATGGATCTTTTTTTCTAGAGGTGACTTAAGAACAAATTTTCGGGCGCCTGGGTGGCTCAGTGGCTTAAAGCCTCTGCCTTCGGCTCAGATCATGATCTCAGGGTCCTGGGATCGAGGCCCGCATTGGCCTCTCTGCTCAGTAGGGAGCCTGCTTCCTCCTCTCTCCTCTCTCTCTGCCTATCTCTCTGCCTACTTGTGATCTCTCTCTGTGTCATATAAATAAATAAAATCTTAAAAAAAAAAAAAGAAAATAAAAAGAACAAATTTTCCACTGCCCTCAAAATTCATGCCCAGTTCTATGGTGTGCAAACTTTAAACAATGTTACATCTCTACACATCAAGTAAGAGTAATATCTACTGAAAAAGTGAAGAGGCCCAAGTATGAATATACGCTGTATGCAATTATGGACACCAAGTATATTCTTGACCATTAAGAAAGAAAATGCCAAAAAAAAAAGAAAACTTTATTATCGCAGCATATTGTTTTTGTTTCTTTTCATGTTTTTAAAATTCATGTCCATATTAACAATCATATTTTTCTATAGTTTAATTGATATGTACATTCCATTTGGAGAAGCAGTATGGAATAATAGAAAAGATTATACTTTGGCAAGATATGGATCCTGATGAAAATTCCTCCACCATTCCTTTCAAGTTGCATGATCTTTAGCAAAAACTCTCTCTGAACATAGGCTCCTTCATTTGGAAAATGGGGTGGGGGAAAGGTAATCATCTTCTCTATTCATTGTTGGGGTAGTGATTAAACAAAATTATATTTTTAATAAAATATTTAGTGTCTGGCACATAGTAAGTGCTTAATAAACGTTAGACATTTGTTTTCCTTTTTCTTTGTAGCTTGCTTTTTCCACATAGCATTCTATTATAAATGTTGAAAGACCAGCATAATGTTTATACTCATACTTTAGTTTGTTTCAAAAACACTTTATTGAGTTTGTGATGCTTAATTTTCTTAAACTGCTTTCCTGATGTTGGATACTGTTTTTTCTGTTCTTGTCAATTTTAGATAATATTAATTATTCCATATATTTTGAGCTATTTCTTATGATTAAACATTCAATATTATGGTTAGGTTAAGATGATTCATATATTATTTGGATGCAAGCACTGATCTTATATTGATCTATAAAGTTACAAATGTATGAATGTATCATATCAAAACTTTGTACTGGTATAACATGTTTCAGGGAGCTGTGCATTAGTTGGGAACAGTAATATCACAATGAAGAAGGACAAGTGTTCTGGAGTCTGTGTGTATGCAAAATTCCTCCATTTAATGTATGACTTTGGGGAGTTACTTAATCTCTGCAAGTGTCCGTTTTCTTTCTTTTTTTTTTTAAAGTTTTTATTTATTTATTTGACAGAGAGAGAGAGAGAGCAGATCACAAGTAGGCAGGGAAGCAGGCAGAGAGAGAGGAGGAAGCAGGCTCCCCGCTGAGCAGAGAGTCCGATGCGGGGCTCGATCCCAGGACCCTGAGATCATGACCTGAGCTGAAGGCAGAGGCTTTAACCCACTGAGCCACCCAGGTGCCCAAGTGTCCATTTTCTTAACTCTAAAAATGAGGATAATAATAATACCTTCTTTTAGGGTTTCTGTGATATGTAAATTACATTTAATACAGTGTCTAAAAATAATAAATATAACAAATATTAGCTTTTAATTGCTACTTATTGCAATAGCTATAAAGCTGCTATAAGAGATAGATGGTTTTAACATGATGGAAATACCTGACTTAATGTGATAGAAATTTGTTTCCTTTTTATATAACAGTCTAGGGATAGAAAAATGCCTAGAACAGGTTGGTGGCTTTGTTGTATGGAATTTTCTGGAGACCCAGATTTCTTCTATATTATTAATCTGCTGTCCCATGAAGTGTTACTCTCATCCCCATGGTCAGAGTTGGCCAGCACCACACCACAGTACCGTAGAAGGAGAATAGAAAAGTAGAATACGAGTAAAAGATTATCACTTTCTTTTTTAAGAATGGGACTCAGAAGTTGGATATAATACTTATGTTCACATTCCAGAATTTACTTTACTCTATTGAACCTAATATGCCATCAATTATAAGTCGACCCATTTTATATGCTTAGGTTAATTAAATGATGATTCGATGATTTACAATTGCTTATATTTAAAATTTTGAAGTATGTAAAGAACTCTTCTAGATCTACTTACAGTTTAAAAAATATCGTGCATCATTTTTGTGTACTCATAAACAGAACTAAAAGAGCTAGGCATTGATTAAGGTGCTCTCAAAACTTCTTTACATTTGAATGTAGACTACTGAATCATTTCTGGTTCAGAACTGTTGATGTTTACATTAACTTGCACAATATTGTTTTTTGTGTGGTGTCATCAACATCATTTGTGATAGGACATTTCTGAAGAGTGTTCCCCTATTGTCTTTGGGATTATACTTCAAACCACTAACACCCATTCTTCAATGTAGACACATTCTTATTTGATGAAATGCATAAATTAATTTTTCCTCAGTAGAATGCCTCAATTGAATTGGAAGTTTCTTTTTTCTATCAAGGCATTCGAATGTGCTTTTAAGAATTCAACTTTTCTGGTTTTTAACAGTAGCTCAAGTTGACCTTACAGCTTTTCAGCTACTTTCAAAATTTGATCCAGTCCAGTTTAGAGTAAAATTTAGATTTCAAATTTATTTCAGGCTTTACTCTCCCCTATCACCAGAATAGCTCTTGGCTTGAGGGAGACCTAATTCATTTTTCTATACTGCTTCCCTTTCTGGACACCTCCCTCCTCCCCTCCAATCCCCCTCCCCTGCACCCTGCCCCTTATGTGCCATGATGGGAAGTGGGATAAAGAAAGAGAAGCAAAAAGCTCTTTACTTAACTATCTTTTCTTGATTTTGGATGCCTTCTTGATGGTTGTGGATGAATTCACCTGGGTACCATGCTGGATGTCCTCCTACTACACAGTCTCTGAACTTGAATGATTCCTCTGATGTGACCACTTCTTTCACTGTCCCTTTCACCTTTTTCTCAAGGCTCCTGAGATTTCCTCTTCTAGGAGAAGCCCTCTCTAGAAAGAATAACAAAATGGTCCAAACCCAGCTGTCTCCTATGGTCCACTCAACCTGCAGGAAACGGCATGTCAGACAGTGAGTACAAACTCTTCTCCCATGTCTCTCCAATGCTCTTCCTCTTTACTTCAGTAGATATTGAGGACAGTCATACCTTATAAAGAAGAAGTCGAGTGGGAAATGAGGTGCCTGATTTCTCTGAGAGTCTTTAAGATGACCTTTTAGAATTCTTCTCATCTGGCTCTAGGTGAAAGGAGAAAAGGAGCCATCACTGTAATGATCCTCCTTGATTTCTCTCATTTTTTAAATCATTATTATTTTAATTTCTGCTATGGTGTGGGAATGGTAGGAGAAGCCAAGAAGTTCTGCCTTCTCTTGGTAAGTTCTGTGGGGATGTACTTGGTGATAGGCTTTAGTTTGTGAGACCACTTAGCTTCCATTATTCTTTTAGCATGGGAATTTTAATAGCAATTCCATGAAAACAGGAAAGATTTCCATCCGATAGCATGTTAAAATAGATTTTGAGTTCCTTCTGGGATTACAGAATGCACATAGAGAAGTTCTTGTGATTCTTTTTATTAAAATAACCAAATCAGTTGTAGAAAAAAAGATATAACTGTTCTAGTTCATATAGAACTTTTTTTTAAAAGATTTTATTTATTCATTTGACACAGAGAGAGAGATTACAAGTAGGCAGAGAGGCAGACAGAGAGAGAGGAGAGAGGAGGAAGCAGGCTCCCTGCTGAGCAGAGAGCCCGATGTGGGCCTCGATCCCAGGACGCTGGGATCATGACCTGAGCCGAAGGTAGCGGCTTTAACCCACTGAGCCACCCAGGTGCCCATAGTTCATATAGAACTTAATCTGTAGAAATCGTTTATTGTTATGATAGTATTATCTATAAATGCTCCAAATATATAACAATCATTAGTATTTTAAGTCAGGTTTGTTAACATATAATTTACATACAGTAAATTTTTCTCTTTTTAGGTGTATCTGATTTTTTTAACACGCACATACAGATGTATCTATATCTATATCTTCTAGTCTATTGCTTATCTTTTCCATTTATTTATTTATTTTTAAAGATTTTATTTATTTATTTGACAGAGAGAGACAGCGAGAGGGAACACAAGCAGGGGGGAGCTGGAGAGGGAGAAGCAGGCTCCCTGCTGAGCAAGGATTTCCCCACATAGGCTCCATCCCAGGATGCTGGGATCATGACCTGAGCAGAAGGCAGACACTTAACCTACTGAGTCACCCAGGCATCCCTCTTTTCCTTTTATAAGAGCATCTTTCAAAAGGCAGAAGTTTTAAATTTTAATGAAATACACTTTATTCCTTTTTTTTAATGCTTCATGCATTTTGTGTCTTAAGAAATGTTTCCTAAATCTAATGACTTGATTTCTCTTTACTTTTACGTAGAGGTTTTAAAAAAATTGTTTTGGGTTTTACAAGTAAGGCTATTATCCACACATACACCACAAACCTAGATCGTTGTGCCCTGCTCTCCCTGATCGTGACTTATTGGATAGTGTCCATATTGTTTCATTAAGAAAGGATTAACAAAGAGAGAAATAATTGACTTCTGACATAAAAGTTTAAACAGAAGTACAGAATTGGAACCAGAAAGTCATACTCTTCTCAAAGACAGTATTTAGAAAGCTAGGTAATGAAAATAGTATGACAGTTCTCATTTTACCTTGTGGTACAATTGATACTCTTTCAAGCCATGTAGGGACGTGATTCTTTGGGATTGATTAGTTTGATGCTGAAAGGAACCTCTGGTCAAATATCTTACACAGTTAGTCCACTAAAGAATTAACTCTTGCCATCCATTCTCTTGTAGGAGTCAAGGAATCCTGCAAAAATTGAATGCAAGTACAGCAAGTTGAAATTTTGTGGGTATATGATGTGCACTGAGCTTAGGGTTCCCTTCTTCAGGTATATATTATTTATTATTATATTATAAAAATTCTCTTTCTATATTCATAAAAACAAAACAACAGCAATGAGCTCTGCATTGGTACTTTCATCAGTAGTTTGGCAAAGGAAACAGAACTAGTGAGTAGATTTTTCATTTTTGGATGTTCTGTTACTTTTTATTTTTTATTTTATTTTTTTTCTAAAGATTTTATTTATTTATTTGACAGAGAGAGATCACAAGTAGGCTGAAAGGCAGGCAGAGAGAGAGGAGGAAGCAGGCTCCCTGTCGAGCAGGGAGCCCAATATGGGCCTCGATCCCAGGACCCTGAGATCGTGACCTGAGCCGAAGGCAGAGGCTTTAACCCACTGAGCCACCCAGGTGCCCACTCTGTTACTTTTTAACAAAAACAAAGTTTAGCTATTAATTTTAGATTTTTAACTTTATTTATTTAAGCACTAAATACAGAAAATGAGGATTTAATTGCAGCACGAGAGATTTAAGTTAAATACAAAAGAAGCTGTGAAGAAAGAGGATTTACCTATTATAGATTACTTACTTTATACCAACGTTGTGCTAAATGCTTTTTATATCTTACTTTATATGTCAGTGAAGTTTGCCATTAAAAATAATACTAAAAATGCTAACTAGTTTATTGTCTTACTTAGAAATAATTTGTTGAGCATCATTTGTGTACAAAACATATGCCAGAAGGTAAAGAGGAGGCAAACATATTTGTAAATGTACATCTTTTTTTTTGTTATAGGAGAAATTAATTAATCAGCCCAGATCACCTTCTTTGAGAGAGTATAAGTAGATGATTAGATTATGCCCCAAGTCACTTCTAACTCTATATATCTATGTAAGTCTTATTCCACTGCAAATAGAGGAATCAATAAATAATTACAATAAAGTCCTTTTTAAAGGTGTGGTTTTCAAGTACACCCTTATAAAAGGAACACTTTGCAATACTTTGTCCTCAAAAAATGACCTTAGCTAGGCCTTTTGACTAGCACTCATAAAACATTTGCTGACTTATTTTTTTCATGTCTAAAATACTGTTAGCACTGTATGCTTTAACAAGATGCAATTCTTGTTCTCAAGGAGTCCAGTGTGTAAAGAAAAAGCAGCAGACACTATAATACAGTTTGATAACTCTTAAAATTAGAGCCTTATAAACAGGAAGAAAAAGACTCTAACTGCACTTGAGGAGTCAGGAAAGGTCTTTCTTCAAAGACGAGTAGGATAAGCCGAATTGAGGAATTTGCCAGATGAGTTACCAGGTAAATCTATGGGAATACAGCCCAGACAGAGAAAACAACACATACAAATACAAGAAAATGCT
Source organism: Ailurus styani (assembly GCA_002007465.1). NCBI lineage: Eukaryota > Metazoa > Chordata > Mammalia > Carnivora > Ailuridae > Ailurus > Ailurus styani. The sequence continues at coordinate 877,666 of LNAC01000190.1, forward strand.
GTTTGTTCCGGGAACTCTAAGTCAGCCAGCATGGCTAGAGACAGAGGTTGAGTGTGAAGGATTAGCTGGAAGAGGAAGATGGTAGACAGATAAGAAAGGGCTTGGCTTTTATCTTTAAGATAAGACCTCCTAAACTTCAATGTGCACATGATTCACTTTGGAGATCTTATTAAAATGAAAATTCTGGGGGCATCTGGGTGGCTCAGTCGGTTAAGCATCTTCCTTCGGCTCAGGTCATGATCCCAGCGTCCTGGGATCAAGCCCAAAGTCAGGTGCCCTGGTCAGTGGGGAGTCTGCTTCTCCCTCTCCCTCTGCCCCTTTCCCCTGCTTGCACTCTCTCTCCTCTCCTCCCCAAATAAATAAATAAAATCTTAAAAAAAAAAAAAAAGTAAAATGCAGATTCTGATTCAGTGGTTCTGGGGTGAGGCCTGGAGTTTAGTCTTTCTGAATAAGCTCCCAGCCATGCTGTAGCCCCCAAATCTCAATTTGAGTACCAAGAAGATGGGTCCATGGTAAAGATTCTGAAATAAGGTAGAGGCAAGATTTGATTCATACTTTATAAAGACAGCTCTGGACATAGGGTGAAACACAGATTAGAGGCTGTTATTAAGATGCTTTATTCCAGCAAAACTTATTAATTACTATCTGTAAAAACAAAATTAGGAGCAATATAAAGGAGAGCTGAAAATAAGTTTCACCAAAAACAGTCTATTTCAAAAGGATTTTCAGATCATTGATATCTCATGATTTATACAATTAGAAGATTATTTCTAATACTTTTATCATCTTAAATGATATAATTAAACATAGAGGCACAAAATTAGTCTTTTTCTTACCGAAGTCTTTCTTTCTTCCTCTCACTTTTCTTTTTAATTACTGGCCAAACAACATTGAAATAGTATTATGATGAATATTTATTTTAAAAAGTGAACCAGTTCCTTGTCAAAGAACCATATAGAAGGGGAGGATGTTATTTCTATAAGTCCATAATAAGACATATAAAATTAGAAATACTATAATAATTTCAACCCCATGAAATGATGACATTCTAGAAATGAGCATTCCCAAGAACAACTGATCAAATCTGAAACATGTAGTGATTATAAGTCATAAGCACATTACGTAGGAAATGGTCAAACTTAAACTCCTTTGTAAAATGTATATTGTTAGGAGTCCTATAGTTTTGTTGTCCATTCATATGTGGTTATTTCAGTGGGAACCACCCCTTGGGAAAGGAAGAGAAACTTCTCAAGACACCATCTAGGTTAGTGGTTATGAACAGTTGGCTGAATGTTAGAGTCACATGGGGAAATTTTAAAAAGTACTAATGCCCAAATCTCTATCCTCAGAGATTCTAAGTTAATTGGTATTGGTTGGAGTCACAGCATTGATATTTTTAAATGTTTCTCAGTGAAATATAATGTACACATCTAGAAGATTGCACATAAGTATGCAACTCGATACATTTTCATAAACTGAAAACACCCATAATTCGACACCCAAATCAGAAATAGAATGTTACATGTCCTCACTATAGCAGACAGGACTGAGAACCACTGATCTGACTGGTGACCATAAGAATCTGTGGGATTCCAAAGAAAGAAGACATCCTTTCAGGATGGGGTGGAGAGATGGGACAATTTTTGCTCATTCCATGGAGGATGTGACATCTAAGATTGGACTTGAAAGATGGCAGAATTTGGAAATGTGGACTTTGGGGAAGTTTAAAAATAATTACACTATGCGAGTGAAGAAAGATTGGCAAGAAATAAATGTGATGTTTGGGGAATAAGTAATGGTTGCACGGGAGAATGTGTGCGGTGAAGTAGAAGAAAAATAGTGTGGAAAGTTGAATATTTGGGTTTTTTTTTTAAGATTTTATTTATTTATTTGACACAGAGAGAGAGAGATCACAAGTAGGCAGAGAGGCAGGCAGAGAGAGAGGAGGAAGCAGGCTCCCCGCTGAGCAGAGAGCCTGATGCGGGGCTTGATCCCAAGACCCTGAGATTATGACCTGAGCTGAAGGCAGAGGCTTTAACCCACTGAGCCACTCAGGCACCCCAAAAGTTGAATATTTGTAAATAGGGCATATGTTAATGTGGCAAACAACATCACACATGATTTCATTTAAATGCATCCTAACATATCTATGATTTTAAGGATTTGTGTTTGTAAGTGTGTAACAATACAAGAAAAAAACTATAATTAATGAAAAAATACATATTATCTTACACATTTGCTTGACCATATTTTACATGGTTTTAAAGTTTTCATTCATTTATTGATTCTGAATAATTTTCATCAAGGAATTTTCAAAGAAAGTAAAAAACTATTAAGTTTCTTTATTTTAAAAAGATTCATCAATTCTTACACTGTATGCAGTATTTTTAGATCTACCAGTAGCAAAAGAAGGAAGTGAAAATCATTGTAAGCAAAGATAATCTTTTATTTCAGGTGTATATGTACTCTGAATATAAAATTCATCATAATATAAATAATTAGTCCTGTCATTTAAAAATGATAATTATCTCATTTACATGTCTATGACTTTTAAAATGCATCGTACTACTTCAATAAATTACATTCTGGATCATATCAGTATCTCTTCAAGAAAATGAAGTTAAATCTTTGTTGTAACCAGCAGCTTAATTTTCATTAGGCCAGCTATTTGATAATTAGTCATGCACCATAAATCAAATCCCCAAGTCTTCTTCTGGTTTCTTAATTGAAAATTATTGTTTCTTGGCTCTCTGGTTGAAAGTGCAGCAAGTGTGAGCTTGATCGATGTGGAATTGGGCACAAACGGTTTGAGACAGTCAGAACTTGATAGATCATTGCCCCGAAGGGACTTGTAATGGTAGGTAGGCAGAGATCCCCAAATTAAAGATTTACTTTTAAAATTGTAAGTGCAAAGATAGCTCTGGGATTTGAAGTCCATCTTGACATTTTGGCCACCTTTCAGTTTTTTTTTTTCCTTTTCGTTCGTTCTTTTTTTTTTTTTTTTTTTTTTTTTTTTTTTTTTTTTTTTTTTTTTTTTTTTTTTTTTAAAGTCAGAAACTACCCATTTGCACCAGTGACAATGGAGAGAATGTAACATGATTGGAAAATCCAACTTTTTGTTTGGGATGAAAACATGAAAACATTCCTCATTAATGTCATGAACAAATATTGAATTTGTTGGTATTTTAAAGTAATTTGAAAACATTGACTCAAAACACTCTACTCATCTGACAGCTAATCTGAGAGAACAGATGGCTACTCAAGTTTTGCCCCCAGTCACAAAATCATTTCAAAAATGATACTGTTGAGGCTAAATAAAAGACTTTGCAAGTAATAAGGAAAATATTGCTTCATTGAATGGCTACAGCTTGTTGCCATTTTTCTTCTGACAATCTAGGAGGATTTGCAGGGAACTTTGGTCATGTTTGCAGTTCTTTAGTTAAGAACAGCCACAGGGTTTTTCAGCATTCATTTCTTGTTTCCTAGTGGCCTGGCAGCCAGGACCTGATGAGGCCCACAGCAGGGAGCACTGTGAAATGCACCATAAATTTCAATGTGTGAAGTCAAAAGAGCTAAAAAAAAAAAAATAATAATAATAAAAAAATCTGGGCACAAGAATCAGAGTTGAAATTTGAAAATTACCTGGGCAAATGCACCCCTGAAATAAATATAGCATTTTACCAGTTCCATGTATAAAGTGAAGTGGGTGATTTAAAGTGGGTGCCTTGCCTAGTAAGACATAAAGAGTAATGTTGGTATTATTTAATCCAGAATGATCACACTATTGTTACATGTTTTAGTTACATAAAACCTTCTAGATGGAACATTAAAAAATTTTAGTTGGTTTTATGAAAGGAATTTAAGTAAAGCTTTTTGTTAAATTATGGTTTGGACTAAAATAAGAATCACCTCAAAAACGGTTGAAGATATGATACCTACCCATGACTTATATCTTAGAATTTAAAGAATCTTACCACCTGTCAAAGAAAATCCAAAAATAATTACATACATATAGTTTACTGTCTTTAAGACTTCGAATAAGTTGTTAGAGCTATCTCATCTATAAAATAATGAAGTTCTCTAGTACCCTTTCCTACTCCAACATTCTGTCATTTTGTGGAAAATTGGCATATGAGACTAAATTCCTCATTCTTTTTTTTTTTAAGATTTTATTTATTCATTTGACACACAGAGAGAGATTACAAGTAGGCAGAGAGGCAGGCAGAGAGAGAGGAGAGAGGAAGAAGCAGGCTCCCTGCTGAGCAGAGAGCCCGATGTGGGCCTGGATCCCAGGACCCTGGGATCATGACCTGAGCCGAAGGCAGCGGCTTTAACCCACTGAGCCACCCAGGCGCCCTAAATTCCTCATTCTTGATGAATGGGGTTTTGGCCTGGGGGAATAATTAAAATCCATAACCAATTGTGTTAGGGTGTCGGTATTTGCGTATATATGTTAGGGTATGTGTAGACAGGTTCACAAATTAGCTGTATGAAGTCCTGATTTGCTTGATGAACACAGTATTTTAAAAAATCTTCTATTGTTGCTGTTGTTATTGTTGTACATGCAAATCTGCATTCGTGAAGCTTATACTTCAATGGAGGAAAAAGGAGGCCAACAAATGGAATTAAAGCAGTGAAGCCAAAACAGAGAGAGAAAAATGTAGGTAGCACACATTCCCCACTGTCACCCACGCTACATCTTGTATCTTGCTAGTCTTCCAGCAGTAGATAATGGCCATGAAGTCTAACACCTAAAAAGAATCAGGACCAACCTCATGTTGATACAGCTTTGTTTAGGTTGTGGGTAGGAAAACACTCTTCACAACTAAAGTATGAGGAATGGATGAGTCACAGAGTCTCAGAATCCCAGAAGCTATACATTGTTTCAATTAAAAAAAAAAATCTTGATAATTTGCCAACATTTCAAGTTTCAGAAATGTCACATAAGAATCTGATTTTTGACTTCTTCTAACAGAAAATAAACAAATACATCTTTCTGCAAAAATACAGTCACTTAGAACTGAATAGCAGTTTCTCCCATATATTACAGTCTCTCCAACTCTAGTTTTCCTGTCCTTTTAGAGGGTGAGTGTTAGTGTTTATCAGTGTTACACACTTTGTTTTACATTTTCTTTTCACTTGTTTATATTATATATTGTAGGTCCATATACAGGCCAAGTGAAATGCCAAGGTCTTTATCAGACCTGCTGATAAAACAAAATATATTATGCAAAAATGTAAGTTAAATACATTATTTTTTTCCCTCTCTGGTAACAAAGTAAATCCCTGAGTGCTGACATGCTTCTTTTTCAACCCCAACCCAGCCACTCAAAATAAAACAAGCAAACAAACAAACAAACAAAAGCCTGAGCTTGAGATTTCTAGGATTTTCTGTCTGGTTCCTCACTGCATGAGTGCTGCCAAGCCTATTTACATTTGAACAAAACTTTGAGGATCCAGGAAGTCAATGTGAGCTGTGTCTACTGAATTATATCCTTGATCTGATGATTATCTTTTTTGTACTCCTTATTTGTTGGATCAGTAATAAACTGAAGTTGAAACAACTTCAATGGAGTTTGCATCATGTTTCATGCCAGTCTTTCAACCTAGATTAGCCATTGTAGACTAATACAATTTACCTAGATGGTTAGTGTTCTAGATACTTTCTGGATAACTTCTGTTGCTGCCTTAGAGAAACTGATAATTTTCTCCAGATTTCCATGCTTCTTTCTAAAAGAACCTTTCCAACTCTAGCAGTCTGAGAAGAGGCTGTTCTAATATACAAATTATAATTCCCTCTTGGACACTGACCACAAAAGTTCACTTGATCAGGCCAATCAAATTTATTCTCCGAGGAAATGGAATTCAGTCATGGAAATTGAGCCATTTGGTTGTGAGGAATCAAACTAAATGATCCCATATGCTGATAGTGCCATTTTGGGAACATATTGATGTGACTATGAGAAAACAGAGGTAGTCACAGAGAAAGAAAGAAATCACAGTACAACCCAGTGAAACTAAGACATCTTTTCAACAGCTGTGTTCTGGGAGATTTCCTGTGATTAATTTTCATTTGACCTGCAACCAAATGTTCCTTGACTAAATAGATATACTGAGATTTTCCTATATGTATTTCTATAAATGTAATTACTATCAGAAGGTATGCTTTTCTAATTCTTTTTTCATATATTTCTAAATTGTTCTTTGGAAATGTTGAACTGACTTACGCACTTACAAGAGGGGGTTGGACAGCAACCATTTTCCTTTACTGAAATCCTGCTTCTGGGCAAGTGGGCATGGAGTTGTTACAACTATGAGTTACAGCACTGTACACAGAATTTTCCCAGTGATAAAGACTTCAAGATCTTCATGGGTGGTAAAGATTTCTTTAGTTTAATATTTCTGGAGATGAAAATTACATGAATGCGGGCGCCTGGGTGGCTCAGTGGGTTAAAGCCTCTGCTTTCGGCTCAGGTCATGATCTCAGGGTCCTGGGATCGAGGCCCGCATCGGGCTCCCTGCTCAGCAGGGAGCCCGCTTCCCCCCCCCCTCTCTCTGCCTGCCTCTCTGCCTCCTTGTGATCTCTCTCCCTCTGTGAAATAAATAAATAAAATATTTAAAAAAAAAAAAAGAAAATTACATGAATGCTCCTGTAAATTCTGGATTTTCTTGAATACTTAATAAGAAATGATATATGTACATTCAGCTAAACATGACGAACTACAAAAACAAAGTAAATACCATCCTCTCCTAACTGCAATGACAGGCATATAAAAATTATAAACTCATAAGGCAAAGAGTGAGGAAGAAGAAATAACAGAGAAGATGTCAGCAGATATATAGAAGGGGAAAAGCAGGTGGACAGGTAGTAGTGGACACAGCAGAATGCAGAGTAGAAACCCAAATGCTTATGGAGGGAGATAATGAGAAGTATTCAGAGGCTCAGAATTCAGAGGCTCCAGATACCCAAAAAAGGGTCTGACACTTGGGATGCACTGATGTTGGGATTTCTTACAACAATAATGATACTAAAAAAAGGCAGTTTCACTAATTGTTGACTCTTTCCACTCAGACCAAGCTCCCAGTTAACTTCTTGGTTATTCACTGTTAATTATGAGTGAAGTGCTAAGAATCTCCAGACATTTGAGGAGAGACTTAATTAATGTAATACAGAGGTCAAATAGTGAACTACGAAGAAATAGAGACAATTCAGAAAACAGAAAAAAACAGAAGCCAATTGATAACACCAGCAAGACAAAGAAGCTATTGCTTCCATGAGAAAGAACAAGGTGTGTTTTTGTTTTTTTTTTTTAAAGGATAGTGGAATAAAAAAGAGATCTTGGGAATTAAAAATAAAATTAAGAATACAATAAAAGGGTTGAAAGATAAAACGCAATAAGTAAAAAACAAGTACTCAAGAAAATAAGTATTTAAATAAGTATTCAAGAAAATAGCATAAAAAAACAAAGACTGGGCATTGAGAAGTGAAATAAAATTAGAAGATTTTCCAGGATATCCAACATCAGATGATGGAAGAGTTCTAAAATGAAAAAAGAAAACAGAGAAAATAGAGATATAATAGAAGAAAATCCCCAGAAATGAAGGACATTAGTCAACTGATAAGAAAGGTCTACCAAGGGTGCCTGGGTG
>LNAC01000190.1:885485-902701 GCA_002007465.1 Ailurus styani
CTCTCTGCCTGCCTCTCTGCCTACTTGTAATCTCTCTCTGTGTGTCAAATGAATAAATAAAATCTTTAAAAAAAAAAAAAAGGTCTACCAAGTATTTAGCACGTGAAATTTGATGAAAATAATTTCAGCTTACAAATCTATATGCAGCCAGACTCTCTGTGAAAATAAAGACATTTTCAAATATACAAGTTTTCAGCGAATTATCTTCTATATGCTTATTCTCAATAAGATACTGTATCCCACTAAGTTAACCAAAGGAAGAGAAAGACATGGCTTTGTCATAAGAGAGAGGCAAACAAAAACTCTGGAATAACAGTAGAAGGCCTAACAACAACCAGATTCGGTTTCACAAGAAAGCAGAGGATCCAAAGAAGATTTATGGTGGAAAACCATTTTGGTTTGATTTGATTTATTTTAATGATGTAGGAGAATAGTATTGAAATAAGTATCAAAATTCTGTTGAAAATTTTAGGAGAAATTATATACTAATAACACAATAAGCAAAATAGCATACTAACATTTTTTTTTTACTTTTAAAGATTTTATTTATTTATTTGAGAGAGAGAGAGAGAGTGAGAGCATGAGAGGGGAGAAGGTCAGAGAGAGAAGCAGACTCCCGGACTCTGGGATCATGACCTGAGCCGAAGGTGGTTGCTTAACCAACGGAGCCACCCAGGCACCCAATATACTAACTTTTAAAAAGGCAAATATTGACTCTGTGAAACATAACAACTAATGCAAGAAAAATAATGATAGCACATTTGACTATCATTTGACTCAGCAGGGAACGAAATTTATATAACCAAAACATCTAAGTCTTAAAAGGCATGTGATCACAAAGGAAGGGATATGAGAAGTCAAGTGTAAGAAGGCACTTACCATAATAGGAAATCAATACATAATGTACAGAATAGATTATGAAATACAACTGTAATGTACAGAGGCAAATAGATTTGTAAAGAAAGTGTTATTCTTGAAGGAAAGAGTCTACTAGGTTAGTGGATATGAGGTAGAAGACTTTTTGTTGTTAAGACTTTCAATACTGAATGCATTAATTTGATAAAAATTAAAACATTTTAAAAATGGTAAAAAAATCAAACATGACAAAATTTTTCTTCCACTAATAATACAAATATTCTCAAGCATATAAATATGTATACAATTTTCTCTCTTTTTTTTAAAAAAAGATTTACTTATTTATTTGAGAGAGAGATAGAAAGAGTTAGTAAGGGGAGGGGCAGAAGGAAAGGGAGAGAGAATCCTGAAACAGACTCCCCACTGAGTAGAGCCTGAACAGGGCTTGATCCCAGTACGCCGAGATCATGACCTGTGCGCAAATTTTTTTTTCCTGTGTCTAAATTAGGAGTCAGTTGCTTAACTAACAAAGCCACCCATTTGCCCCCTCTCTCATTTTTCATACAAGCAGTGAAACTACTCACTCTCCTTTGTGAATTAAAAAATATATATTTTAAAGATTGTTCTCTATCTATAGATATATATTTTACTTTTTTTAAAAAAAGACTGATTTTATTTATTTATTTGCCAGAGAGAGAGAGAGAGAGAGAGAGAGAGAGATAGTGCAAGCAGGGGGATCAGCAGGGGGAGAAACAGGCTCCCTGCTGAGTGAGGAGCCTGATGCAGGATTTGATCCCAGGACCCTGGGATCATGAGCTGAGCTGACAGCACTTAACCAACTGAGCCACCCAGGTATCCCTATTTTATTTCTTTTTAATGGTTGCCCAGTATTCTATTTTATGAATGTAACCTGATTTATTTGACACTGGAAACCTTCCTTCTAAAACATACATGTCTGGGAAGCCTGAGTCGTTCAGTTGGTGCCTCTTATTTGAAAATTTTAGTATTAGCATTTTCAACTGAATGTATATTTTTACTGAATGTATATATATATATCCAAAGAAAAAATTAGCAACTTTTAAAGATATATATTTAAAATATCTCATTGCAGGCATGTAGTAGGAAAAATGTTTTTCTCTTTGGAAAAAGTGACTTCTTATGCAGAGAGCAAGAAATAATAATACCACTCCTTGTTACTTTTTGTTTCTTCCCTTGATAACCATTTTATTCTGGATAATCGAATCTGCAAGTGTAATCAAAGCTTTTTAAGGAACATAATTATCTTGGTTACTTGATTAGCAAGCGTAACTTTCTGACCATAGTAGATTCTCCAGTAACCTTTAAATTGGAAAGAGTCTAGAGCAATTCAGATGGGCTAATGCAGATTTGGAGATTTAGGAGGCCTTAAAACTTAGATGATTACATACTCTAGAATAGAAGATACAAAGAAAACATGGTGCTTGAGCATATAAATGGAAGTATAGATTGAATGCAATGAGAGGACTTCTGGCACACACAAGAAGACATTAATCAAGTGCCTGTAACTAGATTCAATCTAATTCAACAGAATTTATGGAGTGTTTGTTATGTGATCAGAACACAAAGTTCTGGTCTTTGCACTTACAGACATGATATAATAATAACATATATAAAAAGTATATATAAATTGAAATGGGAAAATAAATGTTGGTTCAAACTTAAAAGTTGAGGATATAAATATAACTTATTAAAATTGCCTAAAGTTAAAAAATGTAACTTCAAAGACACTGAAAGTATTTATTATGGAAAAGAGAAAACTAATTATTTTAAAGTAATTTTATCTCTGTATGCTTATTTCTGTATCCATACCCCTATTTCCTAATCCATATTTATATTCAATTTTTATGCCAACTTACATGATATATGTTATTTTTATTCTTTTTTTTATTGAGTACAGTTGACACACAATGCTACATTTGTTTTGGGTATAAAACATAGTGATTAATACATATTATTTATTTATTTAATTTATTATTATTATTATTATTTGCCCAGGGGTAATATATATTATTTGTATACAATATTCTATGAAGTTGATGCTGCTCTTGTTCTCACTTTACTAGATAAACTGAAGATTGCTAGGGAAAGTAACAAGATCACGCTTAGTGAGTAATGGAGTTGGGACATTCTATCACTTTTCAAATATGCTCTAGAATAGTACTATCCATTAGGGCTTTCTGCAATGCTGGACATGTTTGCCACATGTGACTACTGAGCACTTGCAATGTGGCTAGTGCAACTGAGGAAGTGAATTTTTTTTTTTAAAAAGGAGGGGCAGATGGAGAGGGAGAGGGAGAGAGAATCTCAAGTAGATTCTGCGCTGAACACAGGGCTATATGTGCTCTAGCAGGGCTATATCTCATGACCCTGAGATCATGACCTGAGCCGAAACCATGAGTTGGGTACTTAACAAGCTACGTCACCTAGGTGCCCCTGAGGAAGTGAATTTTTAATTTGAATTATTTAAGTTTAAATAACTAGCTTCAGAATCTAGAGAAGTAGACAGTAGAGATGCAGGAGGTGAAAGGGAAAAACAGACAGAGCAAAGTTTTGAGTCAGTGCAGGAGGTAGTGCTTAAACCTGAATGAAAGAATTGGACTTAGTGAGGAGCAAGAATACCTTCTCCACTGTTAGAGGAGGAAAGGAGAAAAGATGGATGCACATGGAATAGGTTGGTGGATGCGTGAGTGAATGAGAACATTGTCATGACAGTGATGGATGGACAGCAGACGGATGATTCAGGAGGGAAGATAGTGGTTGCTTGTATTTCTTATGTATATATAAAAATACTATGAAAGAATGTGCAAAAATTACACAAATAAAGAATGCATAAAATTATATGACTGGAGAGAGTGGGAAACTGGAAGGAGAGAAAGATACAAAGAAGAATTTTCACTTGTTCACAAGGTTATTCTTTATTTTGCATTTTGAGCCCATATAAATGTCTTACTCATTCAAAAGAGTAAATAAATAAAAATTTTAAATACTGAACCAGAAGACTTAGAAATGAATTTACCAGATAATAATAAATAGGACTGCAGGCAAGTGTTGAGGATTCTGCAGAAATTTCAACTTTATAAGAAATAATAACCATGTGTTTTGTTTTTCTCTTCTTTAAAAACATTTTCTAGTGCATATTGTTATAGAAAATACTGATATCATATGAACAACAGAAGAGTTTTACCTGACATTTTGACAAAATGACACATAGATTTTATTAAATAGAATCATATAGATTTATAATAAATCTGTAAATTTATAGCTGTGTGGTCATTGAAGGGCATTGATGGGGATAGGATAGCATAGTGGTTGTTGGTGGGTCCAGTAACATTAGGCTGCAAATTGGTTATGGTTCTTTAGAAATGAGTTGTAAATAGTTTGAATCTAACAACTGGGCCTTACTGGAAGCTAAATACATCATAGGGATATTTCATTCTATGCTTCATATAAAGAGACATTGCCCATGCCCCAAGTTTTTGGATAATGATAGCATACACCAGAGAATTTTATGTTATTAAAAAAAAATCATTCAGATGAAATCTTAAAAGCAGTCTTTCTTCCATACTCCTGTTACTTTTACAGGCTAAAAAATTTTGTTTTCCTGCTTCTTGAATCATCTTTCCTTCACTCTTGTCTTCTGACACTAAGGGCTCTTAATCTATGCAAAATAGCCCTGGTAAGACCCCTAATACTTGAACTAGCACCTGGGAGTCACGTTGTTTTTTTTTGTTTGTTTGTTTTTTTGTTTTTTTTTTTGTTTTAAAGATTTTTTTTTATTTATTTATTTGACAGAGAGAGAGAGAGAGATCAGATCACAAGTAGGCAGAGAGGCAGGCAGAGAGAGAGGAGGAAGCAGGCTCCCTGCCAAGCAGAGAGCCCGATGTGGGCCTCGATCCCAGGACCCTGGGATCATGACCTGAGCCGAAGGCAGCGGCTTTAACCCACTGAGCCACCCAGGCGCCCAGTCACGTTGTTTTGATAGCAAGACAGCAAACGTGGAAAGCGGACAATGGACTTTGCGTAAGTCTGAACCCATTTTGCCCCCATTTTCAACAGAATGAGGCGTGTGAGCATCACTTCATTTTCCATTAGCTATTTAATTCATCAACCACCTTTTCTTATTCCTTCCAACTTTCTGTGGAACTAAAATACACTGTCAGGCCCTTCACTATGAATGCCAAATCCAAGGCTAATATAAAAAAAGGAAATATCTTAAATGCAACAAGGGTGTAGAAAATCAAATGCCTTTGTGATCTCAATTCTATATTTATGTATGGAACCTAGGGGTAAATATGTATGTGATATCAAAGACCCTATTACATATTAAAATTTTTTGTTAATATTAGATTTTATAGTGATCATTCTTCAAGCGCCTTCCACACAAAACCTCTGCACTGAGCAATAAACATTGCTTATTAATGAAACCCATTGCTTAGCCTGTCATGATGCTGTGATTCTCTTCTGTAAATACTTTCCGTGTGGGTTTTCCTCAGCGTCAGTAGAAAAATGTGTAGGGAAACATGCAGCAACGTCTGTGTCAGATTTCTACAGACAAATTGCTCGGTTGTTCTGGGAGGTCTACCTATTCCAAGGGAGAATCCTCCTCTAAACTTAGTGAGAGATTCTCTTCATTTTTGTTCACAACTTCTAGAAGAGATGACATGACACCCTTTGCCCTTAGACCAAAATAAACATATCATGTTGAAATAGTAATTCCAAATAACCTATTTTTGTGAAGGTGAGGACATTTTTGTCATTTAATATTCTGCCTCAAACATACCAGGGTATTAAGTAGAAATGACCGGCATTTTAAGGACTTGCACTCAGCAGTAACCCAGTAGCAGACGGGGATCACTGTCCTCTCTAGGCTCTTGGCAGAGGGCACAAACAATGTGATTGAGAATGAAAATGAAACCTAACACCAGTGTCTCTTCGAACCCCTCTGTATAATCTAATGTACTTAAACTCTTCCTGCAAAATCCTGCTGCTTTTCTGTTGTTTGATATTCTGACCATTTTTGAACCCTTGAACTCTGACAGAGAGGAGGGACTTGGAAAGGTTGTCATCCGATCAGTGTTAGAAGGCAAAAGGAATAGCTTTCTCCTTGATAGCACTTCTGTCTGCCTAACGGTTGGTGGGAGATTAAAATGATCTAGGTGGAGAAGACTGGTGCAAGATCGGGGGACAACACTTTTGGGGGAGGGTTGGTCTGCATGTCAAAAAATGGACAGTGTCCCCCCTTCTTTCCTGACACACCGTAATAAGATTTCACTGCTTATTTCTTCATTTTTATGATTTATTCCAAGTTTTGAAGGAGACTGAATTTCTGCTATGCTACCGTCCAGCCAGGATAGTGGTTAGACGCTGACATTCTGAGTTCCAGCCATATTAGTGGCTGGATGAAGGCTATAATCCTTCTCTCTTTGAAGCCCAAGGCTGATTTTTAGGCAACACTTCAAAAGCAGAGCACAACTGAAGAGGCATATTTCCTCCAGTACCTGATTGACTCAGCTTGCGTTAGTCTACATGTGCCTTACATATTTGACAACTCAACCAATTTGATTTTGATATTAGAGAGTAAAAGAAAATACCTTTTGTTATCTAAAGGGTGATCTATAACTCCTTGCGAGACATTTTGATGGTTGTTTAAACCACCTTAGAAACAGAAACACCTAAATCATTCTCTCCTTACACTGGAAAACATCATGCTTGAAAGTTCTCGCCTATCTCTCCCTTTTTCGTGTTTTGGCCCAACATCATATAAAGCCATCAGGCTGAGTCCACTGTGATTAATGACAAAAGCCTATGTAAATAAGTCACTTCATACATTCTCAAATTAGTAGAGCCCACGGAAGTCTTTTCAAAATAATTTTTCACATCAGCCGTTTAAAATTCAACCCAATATATGTAAAGCAACCCTTACAAGATTTTAAAATAGAAGTATGGAGTGTAAATGTTCCATAAAAGACAAAACAAAAACAACCATCAAAGCAACAGTAACAAAAAACAAAAATAAAAAAGGCTCATGTAAAATGGAAATCCATGACCAATATGGAACTTTTCACTGCTGTCTATTTCACTTACAGCTTGTTGATCTCTGGATCTGTGCTATAGGGACTTTCTCCTACAGGATTTGCCAAGTATACTTAGTGTGCTATGTTTGAGAAAGATTAACAGTATTGCAGATCAAAGGGGGACCGTGCTGCATGGTCTTACGAGATTGTCATTCACTCCCATTATGGCTCATTTGCACAAGATTTTCATGTAATATGAGCCATTGTTTTGATGGCAGTGATTTGACATAAAGACAGGGCCGAACTGCATCTCTGCGTCCTCATCAGTCAGGCTGGGGGGTATCTTGGTCCCAAAGAACTTGCCAATCATAAAGGCAACTGTTACTCAGTTATGGATCAGCCCTACCCCCCCCCCACTGTCCCCTTCCCCCACCTCCTTGTTTTTAAGGTGGAAAACTTCTTGCATGTTCATGGACACCATAAAAAGCAGACAATGCCTACTTGTGCTAGATTAGATACAGTTTAACCAGACAAAGTTTCAGATACCCTATTCAAGAGAGCAAGTTATGAGCCATTTTAGTGAACTGTTTTTTCTTCTTGTGCTTTCTGCCATGCTTATTTTGATTTTAAAATAACTTGAAGTGGTGAAAAGTTATGTCTGAGCTACACTGAAAACTTTTCTTTAAGCTGTATTTATGGTTTTCTGGTGATTGAGTTTCTTGGCTCCGCATAGAATATACATTTACATATTTACATATACTAGTCACTAATGTTCTCGCTCTCTTTCTGCAAGTTAGATTTAAAAGAAAAAGAGAGAGAGAGCTATTACTGCTGCTTCAATGGTGCCTGACAATACAAATGAAGAAGAAATATTCAGTTGAAATCCAGATGATTTCAAATGTAATTTTATTTAACTAGAGAGGTTATCCTCTTGTTAACTTTATTCAGCACATATCACAATATAAAAAATGCCTTTTAGTTGTATTTATACAAACATGGCAAGAAAAATATTGAAGTGGTTTCTTCTAAGTATTAAATGTAAAGAATTAAGAATAAAAACACTGGAATATAATCTCTTTTTAGAGTCTGGTTTGAGTTTTCTAAGTTAATGTATTTTAAATCTGGAATCCTAATGCTTACACAGCATTTACTATTTCTGGGAACGTGCTGGTTAGTTTTATGTAGCATTTATTCAATGCTTTCTATACAAAGATGCATCCAAATTTTTAGAGTTTTAAAATTAATTTTATGAGTTATAACAATGTCTTACTGAAGTTTTGTGTTTAGAATAATAAAATACTATAATTTATTTGGGTTTCTGATTCCATCTTAAAATTTTTTACAGCAACCATAATGTCATAGATCAAAAGAAGAGAGGTAAACTCATGATTTCATGATATTGGAAAAAAACGTTTAAAAAACCAGAGAAATCATTACTGTATACTCACTTTTAAACATTTTGTAAAGATTTGTATTTTAGAATTATTTTTCCTTGTTCATTTAGTGAAAGAAATGATATTTTTCATGTAATCCAGATAAACTTTTATACTTTACAACTGCATTTAGAGCTAACCATAAAGAAGCCAGGGTGTTCAGTGAATATTTTTAAAATATCTGTTTACTTGAAAAATAATTAATAAAAATAACTGTAAAATTGATTTAAATAATCAGAATATTTTCTCCAGGTTTAGAGTTTGAAAAATTTCGGATACAGAAAATGTTGAAAGCACAATACCATAAACACTTGTGTGCCCCACACGCCCCCCTGGAATCAGCAATTATTAACATTTTTGCCACATTTACTTTTTTTCTTAAAGCTTTTGAAAATGACACCTCTAAGTTTTCCAGCATGCAACTCCAGTGCACATGGCCACACTATTTACATAATTATAATGCCAGAAAATCAAACTATTCTATAAAATTTAGTAATTAGAATGCTTAAAATGAATTAAAGATTAGTTAGAACCTGGGGACAATTAAAAATACATAAATCCTTAATGGTGAATGTATCAACTTTAATAATCTATTACACAAGCACTTTTTCAGTTACTTTAAATTTAAATTCAAGCATTACATACATACTTCCACTGGAATTTATAAGCAGGTTTTGGAAAGCAAATACTAAACTATTAGCTAGATGTGCTTTGTTTTATGAAACTCTTTCAAAATACATGAACAACAGCGCCCTCTACATTTGGATAGCACATGATGAAAAAGATTTTACTGATTGAAAAAAAGAGCACTTGAACAATAATCACTTGTAGTTTGGGGGGACAAATGATGTGATTGTAATACATTACAAAATTACATGGTAATTTCTCATATGAGTTTCCAGTGCTTTAAACCATTGATTTAGTATGGGAAATCAAAATCTGGAAACTCAATACTGCACCATTCAGCCAACAAACTGGCAGAAATAATAGGCAAGAGGACAGAGAAGGCTCTCTAGGAAAATATATGAGCCTGTTTCAAAACTAAACTTAATTACATTATTTAATAGATTTTCTGAAATAAGTTGTGAGTAGTTAAGATTATGTCACTTTTCTTTCTTGCTTATATAAACAGGATGTTAGGATGTTTTTAAATTCTGAAATACATTGAAAGCTTTTTAAAAATGTTTTATAGTTTTCAGGACCCAGCTATTGAAGAAAACTTAGACTTTGAATCCAACATCTAATATGTTTTCATGAGATGAATAAAATTCATTTGTGTTTAAGTAACTTCTTTTGAAAACTATTTTTCAGATTAAGTCATAATGAAGTTTATGAAATTATAAAGACATAAAAATATAATCAGTCATCATAGCTGTAGAGCTTATGTCTGTAATTAACAAAACTATCCCCAAAACAATTAGAATACAATCTCCTAAATAATTAAAAAGAGGAAAATTATATACATATATTATACTTAAAAAATTACAACAGATTTTTATAGTAGAGAATAAAAATTTCAAATGTATATTTGCAATTCTTTTTTCTAACTACAAATACTTTATTCTATGACACCTAAATTTTAATTTCCCTCAACAGTCAAATAAAAAATGTGCTTAATAGCAACAAAATAAATCCAATGTATTGGCATTTGAAAGATTTAGCTTCCAGTTTAGCGTTTTTTTATTTTTTAGTACAACTTTTTCACATAAGAAAATGCTTATTTTAAAAATTATATTTTGCTTAAATATATTCTTTTACACACAAGTTTGATACTTTACTCAAGTTCTGAGGACAACTTAAATACTGTAGGCTAAAGTCGAATTCTTTTAATAGATTATTTGCAAGCTGTGGGTTGGCAAAGAGTGCTTTAAGATGGTTAAAAACTGGAAACATGTTATGTTATTCCTCACCCATTCAATGCCAGGGTTTCAACGTCTAAGTCACTTCATTTAAATGAAAAACAACACAAAAATTAGGAATTAATAATTAAGAAACAAGTATTTTATGTTTTAAAAAGAGTCACACAACTCAAAAATCTAAAATAAATTCCTGCAGCCTGCTTTGTACATTTTAAGTTACAGCAAACATGAATAATAATATAACTTGAAAGGAAAAAAAAGAGAATGCTCTTTGAAATGATTCCTTTAGTCTTTTCCTTTGCTTACAGTGCCATGAAAAATCCTAGCACATGCTCTAAATTTATAAAGACAAAATGCCAGTGACTCTGGGGATCATCTTGTTCATTTTAAGAGCAAATTAAAACAGTGAAAGAATGGTGCAAATAATTGTTTCATATGTTCTTTGCTTGTGACTGCTGTAATCATCGGGCCTGATTTACAAATGTAGACTTGAAGGTTTCTCAGCTTCCTGCAGGGTAGAAGACTGTTACTTTGGCACTCACCCTCTCGCCCTTGTAATCACCACTCAAAACTGTGCCCTGGTACTTCCAATTCCCAGTCTCTTGATTGAACACCTCATTCTGTGCTAACAAGGTGTCCAAGGTATTTGAACAGGGGCTCCAGTAGGAAAATTGTTAATGGTTTTGCTCATTAAGAGTTGCTGTTCTAGTTTTGGTAATTTGGTAACTGTCTAAATTGCAAGTTGATTTTTTCCCCCCTTCAGCTTAAGGAAGGATGCTAAATTTAAGACAGTAACAGTAATGAAACTTCTGTTTCAAAACTGACAAGGGAAGTTGAGTGCTGTCTGTGTTATTATGCAATAGTTTTCACAGAATTAATAAAATGATCTTGAATGTCTAGGTTTATTCTCCGGTTATTTTCAGGATGTGATGAAAGAAAAACCGAATAAAGAGAAAACATTTTCACAGGATCAGCCCATGAAATAGCTAAGATTTCCTGAAAGTTTAAGGGCTAAAAATAAATCAACAAAAGTGATTTCTTTAAAAATGTAAGAAACGATAGAGTTATGACAGTGTTTCTAAATACTTTATGTTAAAATAAAATTGGTTACTTCTATTTTTGAAACTTCTGTTTCTATAAGTATCCAAGTATGTCTTTAAAAACACATATGACCCATTTTATTCTAAGAAATTATTGATAATGTTGATTTACTATATTTACTATTAGAATGACTTTTCATGATGATTAATTACAAAGTCAATTTTTATTTAAAGATAACTATATTTTTCTCCTGAATAGTTTTTAAAAAATTAATTTCAGATGTGATCTGAATGCTCAAAATTGTCTTTTACAAATATACTTAAAAATCCTGAGACCATTTTTCACAAGTTTAATGCATTCACCTCCATGGAAATTGTCCTGACAATACCAAGTAATTTTACTTATATAATCTATTTCTTTATATTTCTTTGCTCTTCAAAAGATATACCTCCCAGAGGAATTAAGAAAAAAGAAAACCATCTATCATCTATCTATCTATCTTTCTCTGGTTTAGTTTGAAACCTGTGATTTACTTTGTCAATTCAGATTTAAAAGGGAGAATATTTCTGAAAAGCATTTTTCTTACACGGTCTCTATTTGTTTCTTCCTTAATCATGGAAGGCTTTACTAAGTTTGGCAGCAATCTCTCCAGGGATTTATTTTAAATTATTTTTAGTGATTTGGACAGTTGCCATTTTATCATAGAGATGAAAAGGTGGGAGATGAGATTCAGCTGAGGATGGAAGTTTCTCCCCTCTGCCTCCCCTATACCAAGCGAAGGGCTATTTTAAAGTGATTTATGTGGCAGTTTTCTTCTGTGTCACCATTATGTCCCTGCTGCCTGAGTGTGACAACTCGGTGCTTGCTAACATTTTGGTAATAATTTATTGGGATGAGATTTTTTGCCTGGAGTTCAGCCTGAAATCCTTTTAACACTCTGCTAAAAGGCGTAAGTTCTCTACAGGCTTATTTATTTTTCACTTTGGAACTGTGCACTCACACAAAAACCTGCCTACATAAATCTGCAACTTTTCTTTTTGAATTGGAAGTTGAATACAGACCATGACTTGTGCATATAAAAAAATGCAGAAATAATGCCCCCCTACTGAGTAAGTATTTTTGTTTTTCATGAATCAAGCCCAAAGTTATTTAAATTAATTCTAGTCTCATCATGGTAATAGAATATCATTTTTTGCCTCTTAAAAATACTAACACATAGACGTAATTTTACCAGTTATTTGGCCACGTTTCTCATACATTTTTAAATTCTGTAACACAAAGGGGGAAAAAAAACCAATGGCTACAGTTGTATGTTAACAAGCTTTAATCAATCAATGTGAAATACAATTTTTGATATTCACGAACCCTTATATTTTTCATTATATCTTTGAAAATCTAGAAAACAAAGAATTCACATATTTTCCTCACGTGTTTACATTGAAAGCTATGCATTTGATTAATCAATCAGGGAATCTCTGAAATCTTGCTCTTTGATGTTGGATGTTATGATTTAAAAATTCTATCATACATCTAAGCTGGACTTTGCTTTAAAATAAAGACTTTGACTTCCTTATGTTTGGCTATGTGGACAAGCGGATTAAAAATAGAGTTTATTACACTAGACCTAGCCTTGGGTCTAAGTGAAAAACAAATTAGTGTTGTTTTTTCTTTAATATTGAAATCTTCAACACCTGATTTGATTGATCTTTCCAGTTGTTTTGCATGCGGAGTCACTTCAATATGCCCATGAATTATTAGGGTGATTTTTGTTCATATTAGTGGCAAATAGTTGGAGGCTGGATTTTTTTTTTAAATCTTGGGATTAATTTAACAGATTCCTGCTTAGAAAATACTACTGATTTTCATAGTCATGTATTTGTAATTCAGATATGGCCAAGCTATGAACTGAGAAGAAAATATTAACTAATGGAGATTTGAAGCTTCTAAAATTACTTTTGGAGTTTTCTATTGGTGCTGTGATTTTCTTTACAAAACTATGCATTGCCGCTTCAAAGAAGATAAAATTGTTTTATAATGCTTTGGCTAAAGATATCAATGTGTGTAGTCAATTTAGGTAGTTGGTTTCTATACCTAGTCCTGGGAATCACTCAGGATTTACTTATATTTCTAACGTGGATAAAATTCCTATGGAATACAGTAAGAGAAAATATGATTTAGTGGTTTTTTTTTCAAATTTAGTTCTTTAAAAAAATATTTTACCTAGGTATTTTAACATTAGTTGTGACTGTAAATTATATTGAATTTATTTTAATCATTTAAATGTATATTAATCATTATAAAATAGGACTGGCTCTACAAAAGGAAGGTCATACTTTTTTTTTTGGATATGAAAGCCTAACTTTGCATTTGGTTCAGTGCTTAATGTGTTATTTATTTTTAATAGTTACTGAAGTGCATGCTCATTGTTCACACTCTAGTTTGTATAAAAAGGTCATGAATCTATAACTTTAAAGGCTCGTATCTCACAGTAAAGGAACAATGAGCATTTGAATACTTACTGTTATCAGCCTGCTTATGTTATTGCAAATAATAATACAACTATTGCTCAAATATCTTAGGTCTAAGTCATGATCACAGTAAGAAATCTAATGATGTAGCTCCAAAATCTAATCTATGGAGAAGACAAAAACTTCACTTTGGTACAATAGTATTAAGAATTGTCTCTGTGACTAAAATATCTGCATTTCTAGGCCTATAAATATTTTGTGTATGATGAGTTTATTATTGTGTTGGGGAAAGCTGGTTTCATGTTGATGAAATTGAGGGGAGTTCACATTTGTGTTTTCTCATCTGTCAGTTATTCAAATGTAAAAACAGGTCAGCATTGCAAGCCCTGTTAAAGGTCAACTTACAAAATGGGCAAAATTAGATACAGAGTTAAGGTAGACCTCCGTATAATTTTCCCTTAGAAACCTTGAATTTTAGAGTCAGACTGACTTTTTAAATGAATTAATCCAAGGCCTTCATTTTAAAGATGACGTGGTTGAAGGCAGGAGAAATTCAGAAATTCAGGACTTTCCCAGAGTCCCCCAGGCAGTTAGCAGTCCTGGGACTAGACTCTGAGTTCCCTACTTACCAGGCCAGTATTTTTTCTCCCAGTCCCAGTCACATCAAAATCAAACCTATTTGAATGGTTGTATCAAATAGAATAAGAGCAGTTGTGTCCAACCACTGAAAATGGCTTGCTCCTACTCATCGTGTATTTGTTACTTATTAAAACATATTTAAGTCATTCCTATGCACTAACTCATGGTGCAAAGATCAGAAACAGGATCACAAGGTGAAGTTTTGCTAAAATGACTAGCAAATTTAGAAAGCAGATTACTTGTATTTTTCTCTGAAGTTATCTTGAATATGGGAAATATTGAAGGAAAGAAGACATTTTTATAGGCTTGACATTGGGTTGGTTTTCATCACTGGACAGGATACATAGTCTGCAGGAAAGATCTAAGTGTGTGTGTATGGGTATATGTGTAGTTGGGTGAGCATTGTGGTATTCATCTATCTACCACTCTCTATGCTGCTGTCCAGAAACAGATCACATAAGCCATGACTAGGGAGGCAGAGACATAGTTGTAGAAAACAACGGTCTGAGATTGAGCCGGCAGTGAGGGCTGTTCCATGACTGATGTTATGCGGTGCTTTGGTCTAAGTATGGGGGTGTAGAGGTAAGAGAGCTATGCCACACTCACAGATGTTCATGGGCAAGAGGTGAATTTTTAGAAAAATCCTACAGGATGTATAGGAAATCATTACACTAGCAAGAAATACATAGAAGGTTATCATAATGTGAACCCACCATATTCTCTAGTCTGCTGGAATATTCTCTGTTTTGAGTATATAATGTGCTTTCACATATCCGTGGATTTTCTCATGCTCCTCTTTCTACCTAAAATATACTTGTTTTCTTGTCTACCTGGAAAAAATGCCCATTCACCCTTCAAAACTTGACTGGAGTGATACTAGAGCTCTATAGCTCTCCTGGACTTCTTGTGCCTCAAACAAAATTTTAAAGTTAGCATACTACACATCACATTGTATTCTAAATTAATAAATGCTCATTTAGAAAACAAACATTAAGTATCTTACTACCAGAGAAAACCGTGTTCACATTTTGATGTCTTTGTTCTTACAGATACATACATATGCACATAAATACATACTATGTACACATTGCATATATTTATGTATAGTTGAAATGATACTATTTATACATTCTAACCCAACCTATATGATTTTAAGCTTTTATTCCACTTAATGTCATATTGTGAGCATTTTCTCTTAAAATTATATCTTCTTTATTCCAGTAACTCAAAAAATCCTTTTTTAATTGAACAGATATGGGTTTTAGAAAGAAAAATGGAGGTGGTGGAGGAGACAGATTGGAGGGAAGCCATTATTACAGTGTCCCAGGTAAGAGCCAGAGAAGAAGGAGCCAGGACAATAGGAGTGGAGAGCAGAGATGGGTAAGACTCAGTTGTGGTGCATGTGCTGGAAAAGTTCAAGTGGGGTGAGGGTCTTAAAGGCACCCCTGAACTTGGCAATTAGTAAATTGTTAGTGATGTTGGTGAAGAGCATTTAGGAGAAAAGAAGGGCAGGGGCAAGATGGCCTTCATGAAGGAGTAGATGAAAGATGAGAAATTAGATGCTGCAATATGGATTCTTCCCCAAGAATTTTAATAGAAAGGAAAGAGATAGATTGGAAAGGAGCTTGAGGGGAAGACAGGGACGAGAAACTCTTTATTGTTGCTCTTTTAGAAAACAACAAATACATTTGGGTTCAAAGTTGGAAAAGCGAATGGAGAGGAGAGAAATTGAAGAAGCAAAGGAGCTAGAAGGTAATTTGTAGAACAACACCCCAAGGACAAAGGGGGGATAGAAGACAGAGGAAATTTGCCTGCTTAGAATCCATGTCTTTTAGAGCTTGTAACTAGGTATCTCAGAATTTTGAAATTGTACATTATGACAAAGATGTCTGTTGTGGGGAAGTTTTATCTGATTATGGATAAGGACTTTGTGATTTGGTTGAACAGCCAACATGCAGGTTCTAGTGCCAATGCTCTGAGACTGGACCGGGCCTGGCGTGTTGGAGGAAATCAAGGCCTCCAGTGTGACTGAAGCCATGAGTGAGAGGGTACTGAAAAGAGAAGAGGCAGCCACGTTCAGGGGTAGAGCGGGGCTAATTTTCTCATACTGTGTAGTGCATAATTGAGAGATGGCATCTAAACCTTTACAACAGGAAGTAGAAGCTTATTACATTATTTAAAGTTTACTTACTAATTTATTATGTAAATAATGTAAGATTACAAGAGCAAACGAGAATTAAAATTAATATAACAAACTTTACTTACGAGGAGAAAGTTACAACTGAGTTTCTTATCTTTCAAAGCAGTCTATGAAGAGGTGTAAAATAATAGATAAAAAAAAGTGTAAGCATTTTATTTGGATTCATGCTGTTAAACAACCAAAAAAATTGAATGAAATTTAAATATCCAAGTCTAAGGAGTGAAAGTGGGGGTAGTAAAGGATAGTTTTACATTTCATTTAATACTGTTGTTTAGAATTTAAGTTAACTTATTATATGCATATATAACTTCTATAATAAAGATTCTGTAGAACAAATAAGTGAGTTGGGCATGGGTAATAGAAGTCATAGCGTGTCTTGGCTTTCAACTCTGTTCCTTGAAGTTCAGCTCCGGTGCATCAAAGATTGTTCTGAGTGATCAGGGTGGCTGAGAAATCAGGCCTCTGTGCTTCTTACCCTCATTTTGCTAGAGCAGGCGTATTTTATCGTTTTTTAGAACTGTTATACTAGATTTTGTTTAAATAAAGGATTCTGTTTCCCTCCGTCTGTCACTCTCCTTTCTTTCTTTGTTTCTTTTTCTTTCTTCCTTTCTTCTTCCCCCCTTCCTTCCCCTCCCTTCCCCTCCCCTCCCTTCCCCTCCTCTCCCTTC
>LNAC01000190.1:902999-965250 GCA_002007465.1 Ailurus styani
TCCTTTCCTTTCCTTTCCTTTCCTTTCCTTTCATTTAAATCCACAGCAGTTTTACATTTATTTTTTGTGGCTTGTTATTTGTGAGACTTGATGTAACTCTGAACTCAGCAACTCAGCTTTCCTATATAAGATGAGATAATATTATTGTTATAGAATTGTTTAAAGTGAGATGAATCATATTAATCACTCAAAGAAGAAAAAATTTCTATAGATGTAAAAAAGACATGATTATTAAACTTGACATTTATTCTTAATATTAATCTCTTAGTAATTAGAATTAGATGGATCCTTCTTAAAGGAAAGAAAATACATAAATAAAAATGATAAAATGATAAAAAATATACTACAACACTAAAGTTTAATGGTGAAACACAAATCACTGCTTGCATCATTAGCATTTAAATAGTTTTCTGGAATTACTGACCAATGCAATTAGAGAAATAAAGAATTAGAAAAGTTATCATTGCTTACAGATAATATGATGATATACTCAAAAAACTCTAGATAATAAAATGAGAACAATTGGAAAATAGAATGTCATATTGTTGTTTTGATTAAAATATATATGCTTAGGTTCTAGAATGTTTTTCTCTGTTAATGTTTATTTATACCACTCTTCCTACCAAGGATGTAATTAGACTTATCAACTTAAAACTGCATTTTTCATAAAATACAGAATGTCTGGCCCCAGTGCATAGGGAAGAAAGGAAAGAAATAGTAATGGAAGTAAGTTGAAAAGAAAAAGGGGTGCCTGGGTGGCTTAGTTGGTTGCTTATATCTGCCTTCTGCTTAAGTCATCAGAATCCTCAGGTCCTGGGATCGAGCCCCCACGTGGAGCTCCCTGCTTAGAGGGGAACCTGCTTCTCCCTCTCCCACTGCCTCTCCACCTCTGTCTGTTCATATTCTGTCTCTCTGCTCTCTCAAATACGTAAATAAGATCTTGAAGAAAAAGAAAAAAGGTGGCTTGATCCAGCAAAAGAAAGATGAAGGACCAATCAGAGGAGTGGAAAGAGTCATAGAATTTAGGGTTATAGAAACCTAGATGACATTTTGAAAAAGCATGGTCCATAGAGAAAAATAGTGTGAAGAAGGCAAATTTAAAAAAGGCTGCAGAAAATATTAAATGTGGCATTTAGAAGGCCACTGGTCATTTTGGACAGAGTAATTTCAGTAGAGTGAAGAGGCTGAATTTAGATTGAAATGAGTTATTGTATATACTAAGAGACTTGAGGCAGAGAGAGAGAGAGAAAACTGGAAACTCGAAGTGGAAAGGCCATTTATTTATAATTTGAGAATTTCCAGAAGATATTTACATTTTTTTCTGTCTTGTTAGTTGTGTGATTTGATGTAACTTTGAACCTCTCAGCAGTGTAGTTGTAAGAAAGTGGGAGAGATTTAAGATAGTGGAATACCTTAGAAAAAGTGAAGTAAAAGCAGTCAATAGTAAAAATAGAGGAGTTAGCCTTGGTACCTGTTGAGAACAATTCTCTCTGAGACTGACATTAAGAAGGTGAGAAACAAAGATATGATTGAAAATGCTTGAGGTGAGGGATAGCAGTCAGATGGCTATAATTTTCAATGTCAAATAAGAGAAAAGCTTATCTGCAGAGTGTTTTGGGGACAGGCTTGGGATTAGATACTTAAAGAGAATGGAGGAAGTGTGGTAGGCTTCTGGAAGAAATACCATAGAATAACAAATGTTACAAGGATGAAAGAATTTTTGAACAGGTAAGGGCCCAGCAGAGGCTAAAAAAGAATGCAGTAGTATCAAAGGAACCTGATCAGCTCCCCACTGGGCTTCAGAGATATTCAGATAATTAACCTGCTCCTTTTTGTTTGACCGCCTTTCATTGGACATCAGAAAGTATGTCTTGAATCACCATTGGCAAGCTTACTTCCATTTTTTCAGCCAGTTCCAATTTGGTTAAAATCAAGTAGGAAAGGGGCACCTGGGTGGCTCAGTTGGTTAAGCCTCTGCCTTCTGCTCAGGTCATGATCTCGGGGTCCTGGGATCAAGCCCCACATGGGGCTCCCTGCTCAGTGGGGAGCCTGCTTCTCCCTCTTCCTCTGTCCCTCCCCCTCCCTCCTGCTCATGCTCTCTCTCTCTCAAATAAATAAATAAAATCTTGTAGGAAAATTGTTTACTAAAAAAAGTAGGAAATTTGTTTATTATTTTTAAATAATTTCACTATCTCTCTTAGACATTATCTTCCAGTTTTCTTATCCGTGTTATGATTAAAATACATATGTTGAGGTTCTAGCATGTTTTTTCTCCATTAATGTTTATTTAGACCACTCTTCCTACCAAAGATGCAATTATGGCTCTTCCATTTAAAATTGCATTTTATATAAAAGCCTCTTCATCCTGAAAATATCATTGTGTGTAGCTTTTTTCCAGTCAGATTATGTCTCATTCAAGAACCACTAAAGTGTAATGCAGTAGTGTAAAAATTTTGGTATTTGGATTATCTTGAGGATTATGTACAAAACTAAGATTCCTTTATGGATTTCAAAATATTTAATTCTTACATAGAACTGAAAATACTTTAGCTTATTTTTTCCTATTGCTTTGGCTATGGTAAGGACTGTTTTCCACTTACCTTTGGACAGACTCTGCTCATTCTGCACTGAGATAGTCCCAAGCTCTTAGTAATACAGTAGGGATTAATGGTGAAGAAAGATCCACATTTGAATTCTGGTTCTATCACTACCTAGCTGCGTGATTCTAAGGTTAAAATTATTTAACCTTCCTGAGTCTCAGTTGTTATTCTTCCCAACGTGAAATGACTTTTCCTTTTCATTCAGAAATTCTTACTACTGGAAGCCTGTCTTAGTTTCTATTGCTGTTGTCACAAATTACCACAAACAACACAGGATGACTGCTTTACCGTTCTGGAGGCCAGAAATTAGAAATGGGTCTCACTGGGCGAATATCAAGGTGTCAGCAAGGCTGCATTCCTCCGGGAGGTTTTGGTGGTGGTGGTGGGGGGGTTATTTGTTTGCTTGCCTGTTTCAGCTTCTAGAGGCCATCCTATTCCTGCCTGTGGCCCCCCATCCACCCTGAAGGTCTTCAGCTGTATTACTCTGACCTCTGCTTCAGTAGCCACTACTCATTCTGACTGTGAACCTCCTACCTTTCTTATTCACTTACAAGGACATTTGTGATTGCCTTTGGACCCCCCAGATAATCTATGATACTCTTCCAATTTCTTCAGTGTAATCACATCTATAAAGTCCATTTTGCCACAAAGGGTGAAATATCAACAGAATACAGGGATTTGGTTTTGAACACCTTTGGGGAAGGACATGCATTATTCTGCCCATCACAAGGCCAGAAGGGATACTCTCTATAGATTCCACCTTTTACCCTACCACCACCACCGGGGAAAAATATCACTTTAAGACAATTCTCCACTTGGATGAGGAAAATAACTGTTGTTTCTGAGTTTATTTGTATAATGAATGATCTCTCTAAAAATGCCAGTGTGTACGGGTTCTATTAGTATGCTTGAACACTAATTAACAGGGACACTTGTTCTTATTTCATTTGACTTTCATAGGATTTGTCCATCAATAACTACACTGTGAGCTGATGATTCTTTCCCGGTGCAGCATCGTACTTTTATTACCTATGGATGGCTTCATGCTAACCAAAAGGTTAGATGCTACAATTATTTATGCTAATTTCAATTTGCTTCTGTGCTGTAGACAGTACAAATAAAGCTGCAGCAATTGATTACACATCACTGACAGCAGAAGGAACATACAGTTTCATCAATGAAAAAACTGAGTCATGTAATGGCTCAATAGTTATGTGCAGCCTCATGAGAATGACAATCAAAACCAGGTCGTAATGATATGAATATTTATCGGGTACCTCATCCTGCTTGGTAATTTTAATAGTCTGTAAAAAAAATAAGTTTAAAAGGAAACATTTCTGTTTTTCTTGAATATTCTTGAATAAATACAATTTCTTAAATAAAATACAATGTATTCCTATTGGAGTTTTAAGTATTCTTACACTGATTTTCTTGTTTTAAAGTTTTATTATTCCACAGTCATTTGATTTAATCCTAAAAGTGAATAAATATATTTAAATATCTATATTCAAAAGTACATTTCTGTGTCTGACTCAGGTCCATTGTCTTACTTGGAAACTGCTTTAATAAATTAGGCTGAGGAATTGTTAGAAATTATATAAATGTGTAAACATGGTATCTTTTCTGGTAATATAGTGTTTTATACAGTTAAAATAAGTGTGTGCAAAATTTGTTCATCAGAATAGTTGTCTTAGAGCTGTTGATAAATTAGGATGCATAACTTCTAAACTGTTAGAAGGAAAGAAAAAAGAGAATAAAGAAAAGTCTATCAAGTCAATAGAAGGCTGTAAAGGAAAGGGGAAAAATCAGAAAAATAAAACCCAAATATTTGGCAAATATTAAATGAGCATCTGCTATAGATGAAGATTATTTTTCTCTAAAAATTCCAAACAGATTGGCAAGCACAATAAGTATAAATAGATTAAACTCTTCTATTAAATGCCAAAGACCTTCAGTTTGGACACATTGTTTTTATTTCTATTTGTTTATATATTTTTCAGTTTATATTATTATTTTTTATTATGTTATGTTATTCACCATACAAGTATGGTCATTAGTTTTTGATGTAGTGTTCCAAGATTTATTGTTTACATATAATACCCAGTGCTCCATGCAATATGGGACACATTGCTTTTGTATTTTAAACTGTAGATATATATAAGTGAGACAACTAAATCAAAACATACAGAAAACCAACAAAGGAATGGGAAAAGATACATAATATGAATGTGTTCCACCCAATGACATAAACTTAATATATGTAAAGCCAAAGATACAAAATTACAAGGTGAAACCAACAAATGCAATCATAGTGGGTGTTTTTTCAAAACATATAAAAAAATTAATCTATCATAATTAAATCTAGTGAGGATACAAAAAATCTTAATATGTAGAGTAGTTTTTAAAAATCAAAGGTTACTTTAAAATTAGCATAAAGCACATCATTTTTGTTTCTAGATGTTATTGACCAGATTGTGAGACCATCTGATTAATCTATTAAATCACAAAGGAAAATCTTACCAGAATCTTCTGATTCTGAAATCAAAATCCTTGTTGATCTGGCAAATAAGCCTTAATAGATTTGTTTTCTGCCTCCGTTTGTCCTGTGCTTTTCCAGTGAAAAGATATTAAAATGTCCTACATCTTAGTGCTCAAGGAAAGGAGGACACAGGTAAGAAAATACCTGCTTACTAAAGCATCCCCTTAGAGTGAAGGAAACCACACTACTGTGTCTAATTCTGTAGGAGACAGATTCCCGTTGCATGTTTTAACACGCAGATTGCCTAAATGAATGGGGAAATAACATAAAAGTTTTGAATTTCACAACACTGCATTCTAGCTGCTAAGAAGAAAATCACAAGATGTGGGCATTCTAAATTTATTTTGGTAAGTAATCTTAATGGGGAAATCTTGTTAATAATAAATAAAATGAGATGCAATATGAAAAAGTTATGATCCTCAAAATTGTATTTGGTTGTGTAAATTGGGCTACATTATTTTGTTCTGAAGCTTGGTAAGATAATGTGGTACTATGTCATTTGGATTTCTTTCTAGTGAAACACCGATAGAATATTTAAGCACAAAGAATGCCTGCAACACCCCGTTATATCACGTCTTCTTGACTCAGAGATGTTCTTTTTTTAAATATGATAACAAGTGAATATGATCAGCCTATATCACAATGAAATCAAACAGCAGCCTAACAGCATATATCAAAGTATAGGCTCCTCCTTTCAGATAGGAATAACAAAAATTGAACAGATCAATCAGAGGAGATAAAATTATGAAGTTCACTATTGTTTTTACTATATATTTGTTTTGGTCTGTCTTGTATTACTTAGTACCCTGCTTTTCTGGCTGTTACATGTTAACTTTCTGTAAAGTATTAGTGAAAACCTGTTAAGAATATGATGTCTTGGGCGCCTGGGTGGCTCAGTGGGTTAAAGCCTCTGCCCTCAGCTCAGGTCATGATCTAAGGGTCCTGGGATCGAGGACCGCATCGGGCTCTCTACTCCGCAGGGAGCCTGCTTCCTCCTCTCTCTCTGCCTGCCTCTCTGCCTACTTGTAATCTCTCTCTCTGTGTCAAATAAATAAATAAAATCTTAAAAAAAAAAAGAAATGATATCTTCCTCCAAAGCAGGGTTAACTTCAGCAAAATTATTGTTTTATTTCAAAAAGGCTAGTCTTCCCTGCATACCCATAACATGGCTACACTTTACTAGTCTCAGGACTTTTAAACACTTTTGGTGATATTTGGTTATTCTAGAATAGGACAGGTCAAACTGGCCACAGATAAGAAGGGTGTCTTTAGGTAATTCCAAAACTCTGACCTAAGGACTAAAGAATAAAAACCAGAATTACAACCCTTTTTCCCTGTGTAGAAATTTGATATTCTATTTAACATTCTTTATTCCTATTTACCATTCCTATTCTTTATTACTATGTTTTTAAAAACACAATTAAAACACTTCTATTACTGGTTTAATTACTTTTTTTCTGAGTTGCCTTTAGTCTTTAACTTTATTCTGTTACACAGAACACACAGCTAACATAATATGAAAGTTAAACTCTTAATC
The DNA here is from genome assembly GCA_002007465.1 of Ailurus styani. Classification (NCBI taxonomy): domain Eukaryota; kingdom Metazoa; phylum Chordata; class Mammalia; order Carnivora; family Ailuridae; genus Ailurus; species Ailurus styani. The sequence continues at coordinate 909,676 of LNAC01000190.1, forward strand.
CAAGGTAAGTTGAGGGAGAGTGGGATGAAATAAGACATATTACTACTTTTACAATGAATTATTATTCGGTTGTCTTATTGTAACTGAATAAACTTATTCAAATAAGTGTGAATGTTTCAACTTTAGCTAGCTAGACCAACATTTTCCTGCCAGATCAATATGAAAACTTTTGTTCATCTTCTCAATTTTAGTTGAAAATGTCCTGGGCGCCTGGATGACTCAGTGGGTTAAAGCCGCTGCCTTCGGCTCAGGTCATGATCCCAGGGTCCTGGGATCGAGGCCCGCATCGGGCTCTCTGCTCAGCAGGGAGCATGCTTCCTCCTCTCCCTGTCTCTCTGCCTACTTGTAATCTCTCTCTGTGTGTCAAATGAATAAATAAAAAATCCTAAAAAAAAAAAAAAAAGAAAATGTCCTGTTACTTAACTTCATCATGTAAAAAAAAAAATTGTCAATTTTTATATCTGTAGCTTGTTAAGCCAAAAACATAACCCTTCATTAAAAATATTTTATTGTCAAAATACAATTTAAATAGAACATCCCATACATTTGTCCTTAAGCTCTTTCTTAATGTTATCATCACCATTATTATTTTTTTTACTGTGAATGTCCTTTAAAAATATTGAAATGGATAGTCTATAAAGTTGTTTTTTTCTATTGGTCCCTTTGTTTTTGGAGTAAGTTTCTATAATTTTATGCATTTTGTGGACTAGAATTGTATTTTCCTTTTATGTAGTATAAATAAAACTTTTAAAATTATGTATAATAATCATGCAGTATAAGTTGATCAAAATCTTTCACAATTTTTGATGTGGCTTGGAAGAAAAGGCCACATTGATAGACAATGGCACAACTGAATTGACAATTATGTCAACACTTGGGCTGCACTAAATAGAATTTCAGGTCCTAGAACCAAGGAGGTAATAAACCAACTCTACCCTGCATGCTCATATTAGTGTGTTCGTTTCTGGTTCCCACCAAAAGTATTGTAGAATCAATCTGGTGGTGAGACAACAGAATGGGAAAAGATTCTAGGGATCAGGGCACGTGAGGAACCACTGGAAGAAAAGAAAAAAATGAAAGACTCTTGGATTATGTGGTAATAATCTTTAATAAGTTATTGAATAAAAAAAGAGATTTTACATTTTTCCATGTACTCCAGGGAACAGTTTTAGGAACAAAATATGAGATTACCTGGGGTGTAAAATTAGATGCAATAAGAAATAACTTAAGCCATATAAATTTGGAATGAGGTTGTGCTTTCCCTTCATGGAAGCCCAAATAATTTATGAGAGGTATTTTTAAAGCATCTTTATACAGTTGAAAAGCTGAATTAGATTACATCTGAGGTTTCTCTCGTACTCTAAGCTTTACTTTTCTACATTTAAAGATAAAGAGTGGAAGTGATTTTCTACCAAAATTCATCCCGGGCATGTTGAGCATTTATCTCCTGCTAAGTGTACTCTAATCATAGTAACAATAATAATAACAAGAAATATATAGTATTATTGCTATCACTTTACAGATGAATAAACTGAGAGAAAGTCAAGTTCAGCAACTTACCCAATTACAAAGCCAGTGAGTCTTGGAACTATGATTCTAACCCAGATGGATCTAAGTCCTATGCCTGAGCTTTTAATGCGTACACTCTACTGTTTTTTTATGAAAAAAAAAAAAGATTAAATCACCAACGTGACCTCAATCTGTGGGAAATAATTTTATTTAAAGAAGAATATAATGATAGAACAATGTCTCGAGATTTCTTATGTTAAAATTATGGAGGACATAATAATAATGATGATGATAATGAAATCTATAATATACTTTCTCCTGAAACTATTACCAACATACTAATTTGCTGAGACTTAATGAAGTCCTAGGCTCTGTGCTGAACACTTTCAGGTATTATTTTATTTAATCCTTAAAACAACCCTCCTTATAGGGAGGCACAACTATCTCTGTTTTATAGCTGAAGGAGCTGAAGTCCGGTTATACTCCAAGCAATGAAAAATGCTGTATTACCTAGAACAACTGTCTTGTATTCATTTAGCTTAGTCATTCCTATAGAGTATTATTATCTCCTATCTAGAAGTTTCTTCAAGTGAAAAGTATGACATGTCCTCAAACCAGGATCCTAGATTACTCTTTTGAGCTCTATTAACAGCTCTTTACTAAAAAGGAAAATAAAAGAAAAAAAAAGAGAAAAGAAGAGAAAAGGAAAGAAAAGAAGAAGAATTCCTATGGTCTATGGAGAATAGTCAATCAATTACCAAATTAGTCAACAACCAATTAGCAATCAGTGAACTAGACACTGTGAAGAAGCTTTCACCTAGCTGAGGAGTCAGAAATATAGACCTAAACCATTAATGATAAAAGAAAGCCTTGGGCGCCTGGGTGGCTAAGTGGGTTAAAGCCTCTGCTTTCGGCTCAGGTCATGATCTCAGCGTCCTGTGATCGAGGCCCGCATCGGGCTCTCTGCTCAGCAGGGAGCCTGCTTCTTCCTCTCCCTGTCTCTCTGCCTGCCTCTCTGCCTACTTGTAATCTCTCTCTCTGTGTCAAATAAATAAATAAAATCTTAAAAAAAAAAAAGAAAGCCAAATGATTGATATAAACAGCGAAAAATTTTGCAGTGAAAGAAAACAAAAATAAAAACAAAAACATCCTGGTGGACCATGAGTGCTAGGGAAAGCTTCATAGAATTTATCCTGTGTGGGGATGAATGACTGATTTGGATGAATACAGAGGATCAGAAAGAATATCTGACACAGGGAGAAGGAATGGAATGAATAGTGACACATAGTTTGTCATGTATAGGATATATTGGACTCCATGACTGGACCATGATGGTGTTTAGTTTACTTGATTATTTGCAAGTATTTTAAATTTTAAAAAATATTTAGAAATGTACAAATATCAGCAGTAATCAATTCTATTTGGAAAGCATGACTCGTTCAAAGATAATTGCCTATAGATTGGCTTCCTGCAAGGCTACATAAAATTTGGCTCTGTGTCTATGGTTAAATCAGTCAGTCCTGCTTCTGTCATTTACAAATGTGGTCCAAATCTTTCCATTTTTCCCCATCAGAGGTTTGGTTGGAACCATGACTGCTTTTACCAATAGAATAGACACAGATGTGACACCATGTGACTTCCAAATTTGGGTCATTAAAAGCCATACAGTTGTGTCCTTATTCTCTGGAACACTCACTCTTGGAGTCTCAAAGCCATCATGTAAAATGCCTGTCAAGCCTGAGGCTTCCATGTTCTCCCCATGAAGAGGCCATATTTGGATCTACTGGTTGACATAATCAGCTTAGCCCTGCCTTCCAGCTATCCTTGCCAAGAGACCAGACATGTGAGTGAAACCATGTTAGATCCTCCAGATCAGCCCATCTGCCAGCAGAGTACAACCCAAGCTCCGTCAATGCCACGTTAAACAGAAAAATCACAGAGCGGAAACTGGTGTGAATTTCTAACCCACAAAATCAGGAGCTATAACAAAATAGTTCTCATGATACTAAGTTTTGGGGTTGTTTGTTATGCTGTAATAAATAAGAGAAGCACTTGGTCAACTGTAAGCTTGCATCCCAGCCTGTGATCACCAGCCCCTATCATCATGCTAGGAGTGCAGCTTTTGCTTTCTAGTTAGGAATCCTGATATGACAAATACCTTCACTAGCCAGCACCGCACTAGAACACAGTAGGCACTGGGGGAACTGCCATCACTTCATCACTGCTGCCTCTGCTTTTCCTGGTGAGTATCCCCCTTGCACACCTGGAAGATGTATTGTTCAACCGCCAGTCCTAGTTTGCACAACACAGGGGTTAGTAAGTATTCCATAAGGTGCTAGGGGACTATATAAGATAATCTAAAACAAAGTGGGGTACAAAAACACTGGAGAAAAAATTATTCAAAAGCAGAGTACAGATCATACTTTACGATGGTGAATTTTCTGGGACAGACCTGATTCTATATGTTCTATCTCTACCACCAAAAACTATCGAAACATCTTAAAATTTCTTATATTTTTGGTGTCTGAATTATTTATTCCAGACTCTCCCTTTCACTAGGAGAGGCACAGAATCTTTTGTCAGACTATATGTCCCAATTTTGTGTTCAGAAAATAGGCCAAAGTACTTTTAACTCAAAGTTACAGTGCAACAAATTTGGCACTTCTCATCAGAGTATAGAGGCTGGAGGCCTGCTGGACACACAAAAAAGGGGAAAGTAGAAGAAAAAAAACACTTTCTCTACAAAGTCTATATTTAGTTCATATATACAGATATTCTGAAGAAGTAATAATTTAGCCTGGTTTTTTAATAGTTGAAGAGGTCATTATAAGTCAATCTGGTAGGTGTGCATTTCTCAACAACATTTTCTTGTGGATTTTTAAAGATGTATTTTTAGTATCAGAAGAGAAAAAGGAATTATCTCCACAGGAAGTTATTGCAATTCTTTAAGCCATTTTTGCATTTGTCTCTTTTCCTGGTGATTTACTAGACTTTTAAAATTTGCTGTTATGCAAAGTGTATCTTCATATTCTGGTGGACTAAGAGTGAGAAGAAAGCCAACCAAACCCCACCGCACCATAACTCACTCAGCCAGGTTCTGGTCATTCTACAAAGGGTACTTATGGGGCTAATACTGCCTTGCTCTGTAACTGTTTACCTTACAGAGCTAGACTTGCAGGAGATAACCGTTCACTAGGGATGGCCAAGGGAGGCATCATGTACTAGTCTGTTTGATGGTAACCAAAAAGTAAAAGAGACTTAGATCAGTAGAAACAGTATCTGCCAACTAAGTTCTTTTCCTCTCCTCCAGAATGTAAATGTCATCTAAGCAATTCCAACATTGTTGGTATATATAATTAAGAATTTAAAAAAGTGTAACCTTCATATTTCTAATGATATCTCAATATTTCATGGAGTAAATTTTGCTGCCAATTACTCTGCCATTTTTCTTCTAATCAATGTTTATATTTTTCCTCACATTTTTTATTACTTCCATAAATTGGATTATCTTGTTGAACGGTAGTAGTCTATAAAATGAGAGGATATCTGTAGCCTTCTCTACAAAGAACTAGGATGCCATGATGGTTAAGAGACCTGGCTGTCCCTAGGTAAGGTTTTATTTCACTTATAAAGAAACTTCATAGTAACTCTACTTTAAAACTTTCTTGAGAAAGTGCTTACCTTTGGAAGAAAATATCTCTTAAAAAGAAAAAGAAAATATCTCTTAAAGGGAATAGACACTTTGGGAAATAGGAAATGGTGTCTGAAGAATGCAGATCATAAAAATGTGTGACTTGGTCAAAGAGTGAGTCAAGTAATTGTGAACATGTAAAGGAGAAAAGGAAGAGTCAATTAAATAAATAGGTTATTTAGTTGCCCACCTCCCTGATTAAAGTGACATTAAAGAGTTTGGATAAAAATTTCTGTTGATTAGGTACAGTTTGACTGTTTCTCCATGTTTTCTGAATTTGATGGAGAAACAAAAGATCTAGAAACAGAGAAGTTGGGAAAAGAGGCAATGGTTTGGAAGCCTGCTCCAAGATTACCAAGGCGCCTCACTGAGTAATTAAAGTGTCAGCACTGAAAAAGTTTAGCTGTCAGTGATTCTAAACTAAAGCATAATGTTGGAAAAAGTACTCTAAGGCCTTTGGTAGCTCAAACTGGAGGATGCTTGGCTGAAGTCTGAACAAGAAAATGCAAGAAAGTATTTCAACTCCTGAAAACTCTGTCTTAAAAGCAAAGGCATATAAGGAATGAAAGGAGTCCAACATTTAGTTAGGAAGTGATTCACTAACAGTTTATTGAGGTGAAACTCTCTGTATAAGTATTTGTGTTTATTTAACTTGACTCTGTGGCTTACCTCACATACATTCATAGTATGCAAGGTGTAGTGGAGAGCACGTGGGATCACAATTGAATGACCTATGTAGAAATTTGAATTTTGCTCCTTACCAGCTGTGTGATTTACAAAATGAAGGTGATTAGCTATTGCACAGAAAAAGTTCTGTATATCTGACATAAAATGATAGATTTATATATACTTTTATTATAATGCTATTGAGTTAAAACATTGGAAGGGGAAGCATTTGCTTGGGTGTAGACTGCGTTTTATAGTTTCACCTATTCAGGCCTGAAAAGGAGGGGACAGGGAGGGCAATTAACATTTTTTGAGTATTTACCATACACCAGGAATGAGGCTAGCACTTGATTACTCAGTCTGAAGAGTCTGAGAGTCTGTCTCCATTTTATAGATGAAGAAACTGAGCATCAGAGAGGTATCTGTCCAAGTTTTTATGGGAATAGTTTATAAAGTTTGAGAGTTAATCATAGGTCTGCATGTCTTTAAAGATCATTCTCTTTCTATTCTATCAGCTTCCTAATGAAAATATGTGATTTAACGGGCTTCAGTGATGTGTCTTAGAATTGACACAGGGCTGAAGAGGAAAAAACTTATTTGGTCACTAAATGAAACATCTAGCAAATGACACATAATAATAGTCATGAGGGCTGCTGCTTCAATTCCTCCAGCACTTTTTTTAAATTGCTGTTTCATGGGCCAACATTCTTAGTCCTTCTGCTGTCTTGTGTTTCCTAAATATTTGATAGTCATTAAATATTGGTTTATCTTTATTTTATTTTTTTTAAGATTTTATTTATTTGACACACACACACACACAGAGGCAGCAAGAGAGGGAACACAAGCAGAGGAAGTAGGAGACGGAGAAGCAGACTCTCCACTGAGCAGGGAGCCCAATGCAGGGCTCAATCCCAGAACCCTGGGATCATGACCTGAGCCAAAGGCAGGCTCTTAATTACTGAGCCACCCAGACACCCCTAAACTTTAGTTTAAATTTGACTTGGCTTTGCTCACTCTTCCCGCAAACTTTTCATTTTCACTATTATTTCTGATCATTTTAAAATGTATTAAGAGGCATCCAGTAAAAGCATGTTGTGTGCCTATTGTGTGCATCATTTCACTTAAGCTTCATGATAACCCATGAAGTGATTTACAATTGTCATTATACCTTACAGATATTGAAATCTAAGCTTAAGCGATTCCCCACATTCATACAGTTAGTAATCAAGGGAGCTTGGATTTCTGATGACAAAGCTCTTGCTCCTGGGCACTGTGCTAGTCTGTCGGATGCCTACAGGCAATCATCGTCTCCTAGCATGACTGCTGATGCAGTGCTCAGGAAGTGTGGGAAACGTGTGAGGGGCCAGAACCTTTCTAGAGCTTTTGAAAATATTCACCTAATGTTGACTCTCAAGTGGTCACATAATCTAAATTCACATACACACAGATCGCAATATTTAAGGAAAGAAGAGGTAAACTAAGAAACTTCTAAATTCCATTTTGTGAAATAATGTTTAGGACTGATTGAACATGATTGAAATAGTCCATTCCCATGTGAGGTATATATTTTTAAACTCTACCCTAAATCTAATCCAATTTCTGTTTCAGTGAGCTAAAGAGGACCATGTATGAACAGCTAGAGCATTTGACTTATGGGTAAGAGAATATAATTTCTGTCAACTTACTTAGAATGATGCCATGTATATGAGGGGATGTTTCTGAATTCAAAATTCTGCATTATCTCTGAATTTTCTAACCAAAGTCTGGCTTTGGATACCCAGCCATACTTACTCTAGGAAGAAACTCAGATTTGTTGTTGTTGTCGTTAACAGAACATCTGGTATATATTGGCAGAAGGCATCAGTGATGACTTTTAACAAAACCAAAGCCAAAAATCATGATGGAGTATGAGTTCGTTTCGTTTATGTCATTCTTTCTATGACAAATCCAAAGCCCAAACATTGCTTCCTACCTATAGTGGCATCTGAAAACATAATAATCACAGTCATGGGATTTTAGAGATTTCAACTAAAGATTATACAAAGTATCAAGATAGAAATAGCAGATTAGTCATTCAGCAATAACAACGTACTATATTGTTAAATATATCTCTAGATATTTAGGAAAAGTGCAGAAAAATATACCTTTTCTCTTTTTGTATTCAACGTAGTTCATTATAGTTGGAAAGAGACATATCCTAATTCCATTTCTTAAAGCACAGGTATATTCCCTCATGAACCAATCTTTCCTCAGCAGGCTGATTTAGATAATAAAATGAAAAAGAGATAACTGGATGGATCCTCCAACCTTTTTCTTCAAGAATTGGAACGGGGAGCCCCTTGGGGCTTCAGGGCAATTCTGAGCTGCTGAAGCTCTCTGAACAGCTGTTTGGTAGTAGTCTCCACAGAGCTCGTTAGCACAACTAGTCAGGGCCATGTTACCTGCGTCCCTTTACTGTTGCTGCCACACTCCCTCTCATCATGTCCCTCCATTATCACCCGTCCGCCTCCCCAGCTTGCTCTGCTAGCACTTCTGTTCTCCTGAGGGGAAAGAATTTTCTTTCATTTTTCCTCTCTCTCTTTCTCCTCTCTGCTTCCTTCCCCATCTTTCTCCTTCTCTTTCATTCTTCCCTCCTTCTCCCCACCCCCTTCTGACCAATTCCTTCTCATTTCTCTCACTTTTCTTCTTTAGCCGATGCTACCTCTTTCACTCTCTTCCTCCTCTCATGACTGTTTCTCCCAAACAGGGAGAGTTCTTTCTGTTCTGTTCTGTTCTTCTGTTCTGTTCCTAAACAGTGTGAGTTCTTTCTTTCCCTTCCTCAAGCACTGTCCTTCACTAGTTTTCATACTTTCAGTGGAAGGAACCGTTTGAATATCTTTAGTCATCAGACCAGAGGTGTATTCTCTTTCTTTGCAAGGGAGGCAGTAAACAGAATTGGTTAAGAACACAGGTTTTGAGATTGGACTAGAACCAGACCGAAATTTCACATCTGATGTGCTGTTGCCTACAGCACACAGGACTAAATCACCCTTAGCTCCCATTTCCACATCTGTAAATGGGGATAATAGTATCTTCCTAAAGTTAAGTATAGGGAGCAAAGAAACCATTGTTATACATGCACTTTGCATGGTGATTGGAACAGAATCAGCAGGCAATAAAGAATGGTTCCTGTTATTTATATACCACATCTGTTGATCAAATAGGACTGATCTCAAGTCTGGCTTTGCTAAATCCTCTGTCTTCCTTCTGTTCATGCTAGTGAGCCTGTCCACCTACAGATACCTCATTCATTTATTCATTGTTCATTCAGGGGCCCACTTAGAGGATGTGTTATTTGCTCCCCCCCCCCATATTTTCTGTTACTCTGCCACTGTTGTAAAATTAATCCCTGCTAAATTATTAATTGATAAACTTTAGGGCATTCTTCCTTCCAGACACTTTAATGATCTAGAGGTGAAGGAAAAGGAAGGAGAAATGAGGAAGAGATAAGGGAGGCTAGTAAGGAGTCCCTTTATTTTTGAGAAGGTCTTTTACCCCTTGAGAGTAGAATTCCCACTAATGGATGGGCTGTGAGGGCAGGAGATGTAACTGGGGCCAGCACCTTCTCTACCTGCTCACTGGTAAACATGTTTCTAGAATCTTGCTTGCTTCTTGGCTGCAGGTACCTGGGGTTTTTGTTGTGGTTGTGTTGGGTGGGTGGGATGTTGGAAAAATTAATACCATCCTGACCCCCATGCTAAATATAGTTAATTCTCTGTAATCTCATTTGATGCTCACATTTCCGGGAGGCATTTTTTTTTTAAAGATCTTATTTATTCATTTGAGAGAGAGAGAGAGAGAGAGAGAGAGCATGCAAGGGGAGAAGGTCAGAGAGAGCAGCAGACTCCCCATGGAGCTGGAAGCCCAATGCGGGACTCCATCCCAGGACTCTGGGATCATGACCTGAGCCGAAGGCAGTCGCTTAACCAGCTGAGCCACCCAGGCGTCCTCTGGTAGGCATTTTGATTTCTATTTTACAGAAAAGTAAATTGACTTGCAGAGAGGTTAAACAACTTGCTTTTAATCACTCAGCTAGTAGATGGTGGAGGTTTTCCGATACCTGAATGCTGGCTTCATTTGCTACACTGCGCTTGTACTGTCTGTCATTTGAGATGTGCCGAAGCATGACAGCTCTGTGTTCTTTCTCCCCCCAGTAATATTTATGCTCAGAGGTGGAGATTTTCTAAAGCACCGGATAGACACTGATCCTCCTACATGGTGCCCAGAACCACCATCTCCTCACTAGGAAGGAGGAAAAGCTCCGGACTGTACTGAATTCTGATTCTTTTTCAACCTCTGTGTGGGCAGAGGTGCTCTGTTCTGGTCTTCATTTCGTTTAAATGAGGAAATGGGCATATATGTTTTATTTTCTTTGTATCTAACTATATTGCAACTTTTCTAGAATCTGTCTGATTTTTTAATGTTTTAGGTATAAATCCTAGAGCAGAGTATGTATCAGAGTTATTAAAAGCAAGAGGCAAAATGAACACCAATTCATGTTCCTGTAGAATAGTATACACTTGTTGAACTTTTAACAATGGGTGGGGGGAGGAATTAGTTATGACCTGTAACCTTAAGAGATTATGTATGCCTTTTTGCTTGGCCACATGAATGTCTACCATTTTAATTTGTGAAATGATTTCAACACATCTGATTACATTCAAGGCATACAATTCCACAATATTTTGTGTTAATTGTGAACTGATGAAATCGTAAGGTCATAAAATGTAGATTTTTCTACTTGCACTATTTAGGTCAACAGGCACAAGTTCATACCATATCAAAAAAGAATGGAAATTCTAGGTCAGAGTTGCGTGCTAATGGAACTCAAGCTGAATCCCACTAAGAAATATATGGTTTAGCTCTCCTGGTGTTTTGGTTTGGGTTTTGATTTTTACTTGAATTCATTGTCAACATTTAGAAATCAATAGATTTCAGGGGCACCTGGGTGGCTCAGTTTGTTAAGCATCTGACTCTTGATTTTGTCTCAGGCCATGATCTCACAGTAGTAAGATCGAGCCCTGTGTAGGGCTGTGCACTGGGTATATTGCCTACTTAAGATTCTCTCTCTCGGGCGCCTGGGTGGCTCAGTGGGTTAATGCCTCTGCTTTCGGCTCAGGTCATGATCTCAGGGTCCTGGGATCGAGGCCCGCATTGGGCTCCCTGCTCGGCAGGGAGCCTGCTTCCCCCTCTCTCTCTCTGCCTGCCTCTCTGCCTCCTTGTGATCTCTCTCCCTCTGTGAAATAAATAAATAAAATCTTTAAAAAAAAAAAAAGATTCTCTCTCTCTCTCTCTAAAAAAAAAAAAGAAAGAAAGAAAATAAAAGAAATAAATAGATTTCACATACAAATCTAGATTTCTAATATTACTTGAAAGATCTGAAGACTTGCATAATGCTGCTTGCAGGACTAGCAACTGCCAGCTTTTATGAGGCATCTACTCTCATTCAGCACTGTTGTACAGAAACATCTCTGACCAGCACATAAAACATCTTTTTTTCCCATTTTTTTGTTTTGTTTTGTTTTTGTTTTTATGACATATAATGTATTATTTGCCCCAGGGGTACAGGTCTGTGAATCATCAGGCTTACATCTTTCACAGCATTCCCCAAAGCACAAACCCTCCCCAATGTCCATAACCCATCCACTCTATCCCTTCCCTCCCGCCCCCCAGTAACCCTCAGTTTGTTTTGTGAGATTAACAGTCTCTTATGGTTCGTCTGCCTCCTGATCCCATCTTGTTTCATTATTTTTCCTCCCTACTCCCCATGACGCCCCGCCCTGGCCCTCAAACAAACTAACACTTAACCTTTTAAATTGAAGTGTAAACGGGAGAAAATTTCATGGATTTACTAATTGTCTTATCCTGCTATGGACGCTAGCAGATATTTCTGTCTAGAGCTGCTAACATGAATGCATAAGATAATTAATACAGAACCTAGGAAAATTAGTTTAAAAGTATAAGGTAATTTTTAGATTGTTAGATATAGACAGAGACTTTTACTTCATCCTCTACTATAGCTTTTTACCTTTTAATTCCAGTGTAGTTAAATATAGTGTTACATTCGTTTCAGGTGTACCATCCTCTACTTTAATTTTAAGCTTTGGAAAAATTTAATACAGATAGAAACAATGGGAAGAAATAATTGCTAGAAGAAATATTTCTATTAAAGTGGTGGATTAGGAAGAATGTAAAATTTTTCTCACTGAATACAAATTTTCCATGTATAATTACAGAAAGGTCTTAAAATAATAGTGAAAGATTCTTCCAAAAAAATCTATTAAATGACTGTGTATTTGAAGATTTGGCTCAAACATACCCTGTGTAATAGTGCATAATACTTTCCAACCGAAACTTTTCAAGAAGCCATACCATTGAGTCAAGGAATTTCTTTCTGTTTAGACAGTACTGTGAATAATAATTTATACTTACCAGGGTTTCAGAGACTATTTCTCCTTGAAACAATGCAGTTTCTTCTAACCCTTTTCAGAAAAGATGTCTTTGCAGATATCGGTAAGACACACACAATTTCTGAATAGACTTTATTAAGTGAATCTGCTCTATTATTTTATGCCAAAAAAAAGTTTACATGCATTCTGGAATTTGATGACTTAAGAGTTAATTTTTTAAAAAACAATTTTGTGGGTGTTTTTAAAAAAGATTTTATTTATTTATTATTTGACAGGAAGATAGAGAGAGAGCACAAGTAAGCGGCAGGCAGAGGGAGAGAGAGAAGCAGGCTCTCGGCTGAGCTGGGAGCCTGACGCAGGACTCTATCCCAGGACCCTGGGATCATGACCTGAGCCGAAGGCAGCCGCTTACCAACTGAGCCACCCAGGTGCCCCTTAAAAGTTAATTTTAAGAGAAAATGCTAACAGTTGATGCAAAAAGTGTTTTCTTTCCAATCTCAGAAGACTTCATCTCTGGATAACTGTACACGCAAACTCACTTTACCATAATGTCAATAGGATTTATATATTTGTTACAGAGATCTATAATGTCAAAGTCTAAGCACATTAAAAAAATGGACATTTGTTTTAAAAACAACTAGCTAGTGGCACAAAGGTGTTTAAAAAAATCTTAACCCAGTAAGAATTTTATCAGTGAAGGGTAGGGTGGTACTTTGGCAGCCGTGGCTGGGTTTGGCTGCCTTTTCTCAGCATCCTCTCCAGAATGCTGGGCTGAGTCCAGGGTCTTCAGTTGGCAGAGCAGATCTTGCGTTGCTCAGGGAAGAGCTGCCAGCACCAAGATGACAGTAGCAAAGGTGCAGCCGGAGGCCATCCACAGCCACACAGAGGCTGAATCACACAGCAGAGGATACTGTAATCTGGCAGACAGAGAGTCCAGGGGGATGAGGGAGCTCAGAATCTGTGGGTTCTGTTGTGGGATCCAGTCTTTAAAGACCCAAGACTAGCCTGAGGACTGAGGTCATGGGTTTGGCCAGTCTGAAAGGTATAGTACTTTGAAACTGGGACATGACAAGTAGCACCAGGAATATGAGCTTTTTCTCTTCAGGGGAGACACAAATTTTCTCTTTGTGTCTCTATACCTTGAAAACTGATTGGCTACAATTTCTCATGAGTTTTCGTGACTGTACCCAGTCAAGTATGGCCACTTTGCTTTAGTTCACTAAGATATCTGGGTTAAGCTGATATTTCTATTCTTTGAAATTTTATTTTATCTATTTATTTTTTTGTAGTTCTGGTTTTAATGTAAATACCTGTTAGTTAACATATAGTATAGTAATAGATTCAGGTAGTTTAATGATTCATCACTTACATATAACACCCAGTGCTCATGACAAGTGCCCTCTTTGATACTGATCTCCCATTCAGCCCATCCTCCTACTTACCTCCCCTCCAACAACCCTGTTTGTTCTCTATAATTAAAGAGTCTGTTTCTTGGTTCATCTCTCTCTCTTTTCTTTCCTCCTATGTTCATCTGTTTTGTTTCTTAAATTCCACATACAAGTGAAATCATATGATAATTGTCTTTCTCTGACTGACTTACTTCGCTTAGCTTAATACTCTCTAGCTCCATCCATGTCATTGCAAATGGCAAGATTTCATTCATTTTTATGGCTGAATAATATTCCATTATATATATAAACCACCTCTTCTTTATCCATTCATCAGTCAATGGACACGTAGGATGTTTCCATAATTTGACTATTGGTGATAATGCTGCTATAAACATCGGGGTGTATGTATCCATTTGAATCAGTATTTTTGTTTCCTGTGAGTAAATGACTAATAGTGCAATTGTTGGGTAGTTCTATTTTTAAATTTTTGAGGAACCTCTATATTCTTTTCCAGAGTAGCTGCACCAGTTTTCACTCCCACCAACACCATATGAGGGTTCCCCTTTCTCCACATCCTTGCCAACATCTGTTGCTTCCTATGTTGTTAATTTTAGCCATTCTGACAGATGTGAGGTGAAATTTTAAAAGGTCATTGTAATACCATGGTGAATCTTTAACACATCCCCTTAAGCTTTGTAACATATTGTGTTATTGTTAAAATGTCTTTTCAGCTTAAAAGCCCTTATCTATGCCATGGGACTAAATCCTAGAGGGGCAGTTTAGTCAACTCATGGTGTTGCCAGCATGAAAATCAGCTTAGTTTTTCAGAGAAGGCCAAGTCGTTTTGTATGAATGTAAGAGATTTACCCCCAAGAGCCCTGAGTATAATATTAGTGTAAGCAGTTTAGGACTCAGAAGACCTGGGAACTTTCCTTTTTAGATTACTTGGGTTTTGAGCCTTCTTTTTTTCCTTTTGAAAATAATTCCTACCTTACAGGTTTATTATAAGAATTGATAGTAAGCTGGGTACATATGAAAAAACTTTATGTATCATAAAACACTGTATACAAATGTCAAGCTGTATTTTGTTATTTTTTTAGCTTTTTTTTTTAGAGCGGGGAGAGAGCGAGAGCGCTCGTGCTAGTGAGTTGGAGTGGGGGAGGGGCAAAGGGAGAGGGAGAGAGAATCTCAAGCAGCCTCAACACTTAGTGCAGAGTCCCACTCAAGGATCAATCTCATGACCTTGAGATCATGACCTGAGCCCAAATCAAGTTGAATGCTTAACCGACTGAGCCACATAAGTGCCCCACAAGTGGAATTTTTATTTTATTTATTTTTTTAAAGATTTTATTTATTTATTTGATAGAGAGAGATTACAAGTAGGCAGAGAGGCAGGCAGAGAGAGAGGAGGAAGCAGGTTCCCTACTGAGCAGGGAGCCCGATGCGGGGCACGATGCCAGGACCCTGGGATCATGACCTGAGCTGAGGTCAGAGGCTTTAACCCACTGAGCCACCCAGGCACCCCTGGAATTTTATTTTATTTTAATTATTTTTTTAAGATTTTATTTATTTAAGGCAGAGAGAGAGAGAGAGCGAGAGAGAGCACCAGAGTGGGGGAAGGGGCAGAGGGAGAAGGAGAAGCAGACCATGCTGAGCATGGAACCAGATGTGGGACTCTATCCTAGGACCTTGAGATCATGACCTGAGTTGAAGGCAGACACTTAACCAACTGAGCCATCTAGGCACCCCACAAGTGGAATTTTTAAAAAAAATGCTTTGCTTATAGGTAAAATCAGGAGTCAGTGTGCAGCCAGATTTGGCGGTAAGAATATTTCATACCCTCTAAGAAAATTTATTTTCTTTCTACACTTGTATTCTGAACAATAGAAATACCTAACTATCTGAAACACATGCTTACTTTCTGAAGATTTCAAACTGTAGAAATGTTACAGGATTTCTTTTCCTTTGGTGCTCGAGGTTCTTGGTCACACCGCTTTGAAGAATAGAGAGGTAGACCGGAGTGATGGGCGGCAAAGCAAAGTTTATTGAGAGATAGTACAAAAGCTCCCAAAAAAGGAGTGGGCCCGAGAGGGTTACCCCTGGAGTTTCTAAGTCTAGGGGTTTTTCGGGGCTTGTTGGCCGGCTGTTTTAATCTGATGAACCCTCCACGTGCCTGTCAGCCAAGCAGGTTTTTGGGATCTACTTATCACATGGGAAAGGGTGGAGGGCTCCTTCCAGGGTGGTGTAAACTCCTTCTAAGGGGGGTTTCTGCTTAGGGCAGAGCCGCCTTGTCCCTGTTTGCCTTTCTTCCGACTATCCCGAATTAGAAAGAAATGGGATAGATGTATATATTTAAAATATAAGTAATTTATCTTCTGGTTTTCCCCCCTACTTCATTTCTATGCTCATTGCTTCTCTCTTTCCTACCCGGAGTTCTTTTCCTTTCTTTTGATTCCTTCTGTTTCTTTTGGCTTGCTGGCTTTTTTCATCATAACTTTGTCACACACCATGGACTTTAATGATTGCTTATACACCAAATATTCCCTAAGCTGCCTCTTTGGCTAGGAGATTTCTCCTGAAATGTGGAGGGATGTACACCACGGCGTCCACAGATACCTGAGATGTGCCCTCTCCCTGCTCCCAAGCCCCTACATTTGTTCGGAGACCTATCCTTGGCCACGTTCCATTTCGACTCATTCTCCGTGGGGATTAGGGTGATCGTCCTTAAATACAAGTCTGATCATGTTATGCCCTTATTTATTAAACCCTTCTAATGGCTTTCCATCACTTTTGAATTCGTATCCGTTCATCTCTAAACCCATTCCTACCGCTCCTCGCCTCACAGGGCTGACTTGTGGTTTCCCAAATGCATTAGGCAGCTTCCTGACTTCACATTACTGCTCAGGCTGCTCTCTCTGGAACGGCCTTTCTGCTCCGGGCTGCCTAGCAAGCTTCTATTTAACATTCAGTCAAAATATCTTCTGTAATATCTGTCACAATATCCTCTAAGAAATCTGCCCTGCCTGCCAGCTCCTCCAAACAGGGTAAACTACTTTTATTATTGCACTCTGTACACTGTATTGAAATTATTTGTTTATGTATCCTTCTCCTTTACAGACTCTAATTTGAATGTAAAGTCCATGCCTTATTCATCTTTGTATATGGCTCCCAGCACAGTTCCATGCACATGATAGATGCTTAATAATATTTGTGGACAGCAGTTCAGTGAGACTGCAACATCATTCCACAATTGATTTCTGGGTTGGTTTGAGTTTATCTGGGCAGTGGGGGGACGGGACGTGGAGAGGACATTACTTTGTCTCTCACCTCTTCACATGCAAAGTTCCTCTGGAATTTATGGGCTCTATTAGAAGGATTCCTTCCTGGGTAGGGTTAGGAAAAAAGAATCTTATTTTCAAGCCATTTACTTTTTTAGTCAATATCGTCAATGGATTTTCTATAATCAAGAAGTAATACTTAGAAAAATATTCATTGGATGTTATTTACAGAGAAAAACACCATTTATTCATTCACTACGTATTCTCTAAACACCAACTATCTGATGGACACTGTTCTAAGCATTGGAAATACAGCAGTGAACAAGACAGATCCAAAAATAAGAAGTAAATAGAAAAAAAAAGGAAGAGGAGAAAGAGAGAGAGAGAGAGAGAGTGTATTTTATTAACAGAGAGGAAACACTTACCCTGTTTTTCCACAGATCTTAAATCATGCTTTCCTCCCCCAAAAACATCTTTCCTGCTCCCTGCTTTATCACTTCAGAATGTTTTACAGGCTTAAATACAAAAGGCAAATACAAAAATGAGAATGTTCTTGAAAGGGCTGGCTTAGAGGTCATGACAAATATTGTCAATGGAGTTTCCATATCTACTTTGTAGAAAGAGTGAGAAAAGACTGCCATTTTGTTAAGGCTAATTGGGATGCCAAGCACAGAAAATTGGTGTGTTTTGCAATAAAGATACAACCACCAACCTTTGTTTTGGTTAAAGTAAGTTTTTAAAAATATGTTTTGCTAAATTATCATATCCTTGTCTTCTCCGTCAGAATGAATATGTGTGTAGTTTGTGTAAATATAGCTCTTCAAAGTGATGTTGATCTGATGATTCTTACACTGCTCGAGTGTGTGCGTCAGTAATTTTTCACTCGAATGGACAACATGTAATATTCAGCCCTCCCAGGACAGTAGTAACTTGTGCTCTACGTTTCTTGACGGTTCTTTCAAAACATTTTGATGAATATGTATATCATATGGCCACAGGAACTATGCCTGCCCATTTTCCATTTTTTCAATTAGACATAGTTTATTTGCTTAACACCGAAGGCTTTACAGAACATAACCACATTGGAGAATGGAAATAGAATTGTAATGGACGTCAAACAAGAAAAGCGGCATATATCTAGAGCAGAGTGCTCCACACTTCCCTTGAGTAATGATAGCACCATTTACATGGGTGTAAGCCAACTCTTTCTTCTTGGCCAGAAGGCAGTTTTTAATAGTGTATGTCAAGGACACAAAATTAAGTTTCCCATGTATGCTCACAGAGGAGTCTTACATTCCAGAAGTAACGATTAACGACGTTTATGCAGTAGAATTTTAGTCATATGGATTTTATTTTCTCCTTCATTTAGTCACAGCTTTTCTGATTTCCCTTTATGGCCAGCTCCTGACTTTGGAAACTACGCAAACACACTTGGGCAAAAAGCCTAAGAACAATAGTTCTGAAAAATGTAGGCCAATGTGGCTGAGAGCCCTTGCCAGAAACTAATTTTAGTTAAAGAGGTCTAACTATTTTCAAGCCATTTGCTCTTCTCCCTTCCTACCTGCCCTGCAGCACCACAGATAAAAGCACCTCCCTTCCTGGGGTTTGGAATTTGTGCCTGTGACAAGCTTAAAGAGAGTTCTTTAAATTTTCTTTCATCATTTCATACCAAACTCAGGAGTGATGCTTGGTCAGGGATTGGGACCTTTGGCACACATACCAAAAATGGACTGGCAGGAGGGACTGTTTGGTTACATCCCTCCTTCCTGACAATGACTCCTTTCCTTCCTCGACATCTCCCTCTTATCTTCAGGAAAGCTGCAAGTCCACCAAAACCCTCATCCAATTCCTCTTTCTCTTTTAGTTGGGCTTCTTTGCTAAGGTGTTAACTGCTGGATAAAATTAGTGAATTAAGAGCAACCCCTCCCAAATCATTTGCATTTAAAAGGAAACACAAGGAGGTAGAAAAGCCTAAGGCAGCTTTAGTGCAGACGGAGAAGCAGGGGCTGCTAATTTTAGACCAGGGCAGGTAGCCTCTCTGCTTTGTCTGACTGCCCCCTGCACCAACAGCCGTGATCATAAGTAGATGGTTACAAATAGCTTCCTTAGGTCCAAACTCCATTTTTAAAATGATTTTTTTTCTATTCATAGTTTCTTTTTTTTTTTAAGGTTTTATTGATTTATTTGAGATAGCGAGAGAGAAAGCCTGCACGAGAAGGGGGAGGGGCAGAGGCAGAAGAAGAGGGAGAAGCAGCCTCTCCACTGAGCAGGGAGCCGGATGTGGGGCTCGATCCCAGGACCCTGAGATCATGACCTGAGCTGAAGGCAGATGCTCAACCCACTGAGCCACCCAGGCGGCCCCAAAATTTCAATAAAAAGAATCTCAGATACATTTTACAAACATCAAAATCCATGCTGTGTTATTCCTCAAGCATTCTGTTTTTCATTTTGAACACTTTTAATTCTTATTAAGATTTATTTTTATAGTCACCAAATTCCAATTATTTGACCAGTGTCACCGCTTTCTTCTGCATTATCTCCAAGTTATATTTTTTCTCTTAAATGTGCTGTCAATAACCAAATATATACCGTGGAGACAGTGATAGCTGATATGCAGAGAGGTGTGAACGAATTAATTCCTACAGGTAATACTGTTGCTTTTTACTGTTTTATCTTCATTTTATTAATTTCAAGGATAAAATTGCACGTGAATTTGAAACTTTTCCTTTGTATATGTCCAAGTTCAGCCAGATTCACAGTGACTTTTGGGGGACAAGAAAGCTAGGTTGAAACATTGCTGTCTCTTATTCAACTTGCAGCCCCAGTCTGAGAACTAGACCCTTAACATTTATTCACAACTATACACAATACATTTTTATTTGGCATCCACAAAATTTAATTTACTTGAAAATGTTACCATCCAATATCCATCTCTTGAGATTACTCAAACTTTTCCTGATTACTTTTCCAAATTACTTAGGTTTTCTTGACTTGTATTCAAATATTCCAAAGGATAAGCAGCACCTCCTTCCAAGATTTCATCCTTAAAATGAATAAACAAGATTCCTATTTCATCATTCAAGTCATGGATAAAATGCGTAAAAGCCTTTGGCCTCAGTACCTTCTGGTGTGGAACGCATCCAAGCAGTCCTTCTTAATTGATGTCCCAGAATGTATAAATAAGAAATAATATTTCTCTAATGCTTAACCACAGCCACCACAGTCTGGGAAATGGATACTGAATTTCCAACTTGTTTGCCCAGCTCAAACACTTTACATTACTGAGGCAGAGTTCAGGAGGCAGAGCACAGATGGAGGCCCTTGGCAATGCTGTAATGAGACATTACAAAGTGTTTCTGGGGGTGAGATGGTGTGGGTATGGGACGGGGAGAAGAACAGTTTCTGAGGGGCAAATGCCCTCCCTGTTTCACATAAAATGAATTCAGAATAGTCCATGCATTAGCCCATGCAATATTTGAAGAGCTACTCAACATGAATTTGACAAATTTTGTATCATCTAGACGAAAGATGGTAATTTATTCTTTGTGACAAGTATCAGGATTGATTGAGAGAGAGAATGAGAGAGACCTTGAAATTCAATCAGATGATTGACTCTTGGCCCAACGGCAAGGCGTTTTTAACAGTCAGGAACCAGAAATAGCCCAGTGTCACCCCTGGCTGAGGGTGAGCTGGGGCTAGAACTCACGTCTATCAAGTCCTAGGCCTGTGTCCTTTCCAAGACACCATTACCCCATTATAAATTTCCTAATCACTACCTATCAGCTAGCAGTTTCTTTCAGCGACAATCATTTTCTCTATGATTGAAATGTATCTCATTTGTATCTCTTCTGAATGAACTACTGTTTTTGCTATGACCTGATAAAAGTTTTATTAATATTAGCAATATTGATTTCATTGCTCAACTTTGTTACTTTTCATGAGTTTCATTGATTTTTATCTGACTTTTCTCAGTTTTGTATTAAATAAATTTTAAAAAGGCCAAAGATTATAACCTTTATATTCACCCAAATCAGATCTTTATAATTTTTCAGTTGTTTTATTGTAACATTCTCAATCATTTTCAAATTACAGTTAAAATATTGACTTCTAGCTTTTTAAAATATGCCATTTGCATCAAGAAAGAAAAAAATTTTAAAAGAATGTTGCAGAGATCTTCCTTTACAGTTTTTCTGCTACTTTAAATAGTTGCCTTTCTAAATCAAGTAAGTTGTTTTTTTTTTTAAAGTATAGTATGTTTAATTTTACCCATTCTGACTGGTGTGAGGTGGTATCTCATTGTGGTTTTGATTTGTATTTCCCTAATGCCGAGTGATGGTGAGCATTTTTTCATGTGTCTGTTGGCCATTTGATGTCTTCTTTGCAGAAATGTCTGCTCATGTCTTCTGCCCATTTCTTGAGTGGATTATTTGTTTTTTGGGTGTTAAGTTTGATAAGTTCTTTGTAGATCTTGGATACTAGCCCTTTATCTGATAAGACATTTGCAAATATCTTCTCCCATTCTGTATGTTGTCTTCTACTTTTGTGGACTGTTTGCTGTGCAAAAAGCCTTTTATCTTGATGAAGTCCCAATAGTTCATATTTGCCTTTTTTTGCCTTGCTTTTGGAGACATGTCTAGCAAGAATTTGCTGCGGTCGAGGTCGAAGAGGCTGCTGCCTGTGTTCTCCTCTAGGATTTTGATGGATTCCGGATTCCTGTCTCACATTGAGGTCTTTCATTCATTTTCAGTATATCTTTGTCTGTGGTGTAAGAAAGTGACTCAGTTTCATTCTTCTGCATGTGGCTGTCCAATTTTCCCAATACCATTTGTTGAAGAGACTTTTTTCCCTTGGATATTCTTTACTGCTTTTTTGAAGATTAGTTGACCATAGAGTTGAGGGTCCATTTCTGGGTTCTCTATTCTGTTCCATTCATCTCTGTGTCTTTTCGTGCCAGTACCATACTGTCTTGATGATTACAGCTTTATAATAGAGCTTAAAGTCTGAAATTGTGATGCCACTAGCTTTGGTTTTGTTTTTCAACATTCCTGTGGCTCTTCAGGGTCTTTTCTGGTTCCATATAAACTTTAGGATTATTTGCTCCAGCTCTGTGAAAAATATTGATGGTATTTTTGATGGTATTTTCATAGGGATTGCAAGTCAAGAAATGACAGATGTTGGCGAGGATGTGGGGAAAGGGGAACCCTCCTACACTGTTGACGGGAATGCAAGCTGGTGCAGCCACTCTGGAAAACAGTATGGAGGTTCCTCAAAAAGTTGAAAATAGAGCTACCCTATGACCCAGCAATTGCACTACTGGGTACTTACCCCAAAAATACAAATGTAGTGATCTGAAGGGGCACGTGCATCCCAATGTTTATAGCAGCAATGTCCACAATAGCCAAACTATGGAAAGAGTCCAGATGTCCATAGACAGATGAATGGATAAAGATATGGCATATATATATATATATATATATATACATATATGTGTGTGTGTGTGTGTGTGTGTGTGTGTGTGTGTATAGATAGAGTGGAATACTATTCAACCATCAAAAATTTTGGGGATGCCAAAAGTCAAGTCCTGGGATACCTAGGTGGCTTAATCTGTTAAGTGTCTGACGTTGGCTGAGGTCATGATCCCAGAGTCCTGGGATTGAGTCCCACATTGGGCTTCTTGCTCAGTGGGGAGCCCGCAACTCCCTCTGTCTGCTGCTCCCCAGCTGTGCTCTCTCTCTCTCTCTGACAAATGAAGAAATAAAATCTTAAAAAAAAAAAAGAAAGAAATCTTGCCAGTTGCAATGACGTGAATGGAATTAGAGTATTGTGCTAAAGAAAATAAGTCAGTCAAAGAAAGACAATTATCATATGATCTCACTCATACATAGAACTTAAGAAACAAAACAGAAAATCATAGGGGAAGAGAGGAAAAAATAAAACAAGATGAAATTAGAGAGGGAGAGAAACCATAAGAGACTCTTAATCATAGGAAGCAGACTGAGGGTTGCTGGAGGGGAGTGGGTGGGAGACTAGGGTAACTGGGGGAAGGACATTAAGGAGGGCATGTGATGTAATTATGTAAGACAGATGAATCACTGGCCTCTACCTCTGAAACTAATAATACACTGAATGAATTTAATTGAATTTAAATAAAATTATTTAGTTGAATTGAATTGAATTCAATCGAATTTAAGTTTTAATTAATTGAATTTAAATAAAATTTATTTTATAAATAATTTATAGATATAAATAAATAATATGTTATTAATGTATAATAAATATATAAATATAATAAATAAAAATTAAAAATAAAAGTTAAAATATAATAAATAATAAATAAAAATTGAATTTAAATACAAAAATTAAAAACAATTAAATTAGGAATTTTCCAAGCTTAGAAAGGGCTTGAAAATATGAATATCCAATTAATATTTATTGAATTCATTATTTCGAATAAAAAAATAAAGGTCATGTGGGACACAAACACAAAAATGCATGGTATGTTTATAATTATAAACCTTTACATTTTATGTATGTTCCTGACAGGGGAGAATTTTGGATTTTACTAGGTGTCAAGGGTCTCTTAATTCTCTGCTAATAATTTTCATGGTAGATAATTGGAGAAATTTTCCACAGACTAACTTCTGGCTCTTGCTTCTTGACCACAACCCACGTACTTCCTGTTCTGGGCACTGCAGGGTATGTTCACATCACAATACAATCTCCGGCCTTGCACTTTTATGTCATTGTACTAAGTAAGTCAGCACAGTGAGCTGTTGAAATATTTATAGAAGCTTTTCCTAAATGTGTATGGCTAACAATCACTTAGCTATACATGGAAATGACTGCAAACCTCATAAATATATCCCACTAAGCCAAAGGAAATGTATCTGCAGCTCAGTTTCTCCTTAGCCCATGCTCAGATATGCCTGCAGTTTCTGCAAGACAGTGGTGTATGGTAAGGGTTTAACAACCAGTTCTCTGGGACAAAAGGTATGACCATATATATGGACACATGTTTACTGTAGATTTTACTGATATAAACGGTTTGCATACATTTATAAATACCAATAAAATATGTAACACTCTATTGTAGATGCCTTGTATGGCCAATTGATTCTCACAGAAAGTTTCCCTTGATTTTTGTGGAAGTCTTGTATTGGTGACCATCCTATGGCTTCAATTCAAGCCTGATTTGGCAAATGCAATTACATCTCTTTTATTATAAAATAATGGAAGAAAATAAAAATGAAAACAAAATCCAAAACTAAAATACATTTTAAAATGTTGAAACAGCTGAAAAGAGTAAGAGCCACCAACATCTTTATCCTCCTTCTCCTGCCTTTGTTGCCAGGCCCAGAGACAATGCCTTCCAGACATTTCGGAGACAGCGCCATGTGGTAAAGAGGCTGCTGCCTAAGACCCAGTTTTGGTGCCATCACCTGCTCCGTGTGACCGCAGGCAAGTTACTTTCCCCTCGGTTTCTTCATCTGAAATTAAAGGCAATGATAGCACCTGCATCATAGGGTTTGTATGAAGATTGAATTAGTATGTAGAATTGGGGGCACTTAACGAATAGTTAAATAGGACTGAAATAATTATTCGATATACCTTAGCACTTAGTACATGGAAGAGAGAAGGGGAGAGATACAAAGTTAAAAGATGATGTAAACTTTGCATTTAAATAAATCTACAGATTGAAAAAGAAAATACTGCAAACAAATTTGGACTTTGGAAATATACTTCTAGTATAATGCAGGCTGTTATCTGAGGTCACCACCCCCTCAGTTCACATTCATTGATTCAGACATTCATACATTAGCAAGTGTTTATTTAGTAGATAATGGGTATAAGATACTGTACTAAGCACCATGGATATATTTGGGGATGAATAATTGTATTCTATCCTCAAGCAGCTTGGATTATAGGAGTTAAAATCACACACACACACACACACACACACACACACGTACATACACACATAGAAACATTAAAGAAAGAGGTATCTGTTAAGTGTATGGATAGATACAGACAATGTATCTGTGAGTTCAGAGATGGGAAAGAGAGCTTCTAACCAGTACAGTTTAGAAAAATAATAAGTCTAGGTAAAGGATTTGACCTGGTCCACGAAAGCAGAAGAATTAAACTGTTAATTCAAAGGCTGAGTTTGTCACCAGGCTAAAACATGCTTATTATTGCAAAGGATCTTCTTTTTTTTGTATTATTTTTCAATATTTAAACATTGGATGTTTTTTAATAAATGTATTTTTTGCTTTCATTGAAAAATTGGAAGATCTGGTGACAACCCTTAACTTTTGCTCCAACACTGCCATAATCATTTGGAGGCAAGTTGTCTTAGTCCGTCCAGCCTGATTTAACAAAATGTTGTAGACTTGGTTGCTTACAAACAACGGAAATCATTTCTCAGTCCGGAGACTGGAAAGTCCAAGATCAAGGTGCCAACAGGTTCAGTGTCTGGTGGGTGCCCACTTCCTCTGCAGAGTTGGTACTGCTTTATCCTGTCCTACATGGCAGAAGGATGGGAGAGGAAGCAAGCTTTCTTGTGACTCCGTTAAAGAGTCCCAACCACGAAGGCTTCATTAATTCTATTCCTGAGGACTCTTACCTTCGTCACCTCCTGCAATTTTAATTACCTCCCAAATGTCCCACCTCCTAATCGTGGGGTAGGATTTCAACATATTAATTTGGGGGGAGAGCACATAAACATTCAGTCCATAACACAAGTAATGATTGCCCCTCTGGGGCATCCCCTCTTTCCATTGTTGTGATAGCAGGAGTCATATATTTAAATCTTTGAACCGGATTCCAAACCTGAAGCCACTAGAGAATCCTGGGACCCAGAAATTAAATGTTCCAGATTTACACACTGCTGGCTGCATGGCGCCCACCAGTCCCAGCCACTCTTCTACCTGTTTGGCTAGGTTGAGAGGCAAAAATGTACTCAACTAGTGACATGTAACATAATTGAACTTTCTATCTCTCTCTACATATAGATCAGTTGCATTTGGCACTGTTACAAAAGGGATCGGCCATACCTTTCCAGGGTCTGTACCACATTTGTGGGAGGGGTCAACCCCAAACTAGCAAGACCACCTCTGAGCTACTGTCCTCCTCCCTAGTTGCCTCTGTCTTTATTATAACCATGTGTTCTTTTTTCTTTTTCTCGTTTTAAATGATGCTAAAATTTGCATAACATAAAATTTCCTATCTTAGCCATTTCAAGTGTACCTTTCAGTGGTGTTAAGTGCATTCACATTGCTGTGCAACCATCATTGCTACCCATCTCCAGAACTCTTTTCATCTTGCAAAACTGAAATTCTGTACCCATGAAACAATAACTCCTGATTTTCTTCCTCCCCTTAACCCTCGCGATCACCATTCCACTTCCTGTATCTATGAATTTGATGACTGTAGGAATTTCGTATAAGTAGAATCATACCTTTTTTATTCTTTTGTGACTAGATTGTTTCACTTAGCACGACGTTTTTAAGGTTCAGTCATGTTGCAGCATGGATCAGAATTGCCTTTCCTTTTAAGGCTGAATAATATTCCACTAGATGTATGAACCACATGTGTTCACCCATTCATCTGTCAATCGATGCTCAGATTGTTTTCACTTTGGGGCTATTGTGAACAATGCTTCTGGGAACATGGGTGTTCAAATATCCGAGTCTCTACTTTCAATTCCTTTGGGCCTATACCCAGAAGTGGAATTGCTGGATTTTATGGTAATTCTATGTTTCATTTTTTGAGGAAACCCCTTACAATTTTCCACAGTGGCTGCACCATTTTGTATTTCTACCAGCAATGCACAGAGGGTCTAATTTCTTCACTATAGTCATGTGTTCTTTAGGCCAGTTCACCTCCCTGAAGCAAAAACTTCCTCCCGTGTGGCAAGTTTGAGGTCTACCTTCCTTAAGTATGGTGTGACCAAAGAAAAATATTAAGATCAGTGTTAGAATAAGATTCAACTTGAAAATTCCATGGGACTAAGAAAAGATCTGTGTAATATACACTTTTGCTAGGCACGTGGAAAGCCCTAATCCCCCTTCTTCCAAGGAGAAGTTTGATCCTTTCTAGCTGGAGAGATTTAATAGGTGTTAAAACGATTGAGACTTGAGCTAGAGGACTTATAGAATTTTAATACATAGCATAAAACATCCAACACAGACATACTTAAAGATTCTATATAACACAGGAGGAGGGAACTGGGATTAAAGAGCCAGCTAAAATAAATCCCTTGCCTGGCATTAAAAAGAGGGCTGGGGAAGTATTTCCAAGACGATGTGTGCCAAATCATACAGTAAATGGGAATGGGGCTAAAAAGAGCTTCTAGATGTAACTTTAGTTCACTTTCTACTTGCACATGTAGTCTAGAAACTAGGGAATCTAAATTTAAGAAGAGGATGTGACTACTCTTGGAGAAGAATAGGTTTGGAGACATCATAATTTACTCAGCTGAAGAGAGTGTGCAATGGGGAAAGTGGTTTGCAAAGCTTTACACCAGGTCTGACCACTACCCTAGTAGAACCAAGCCTTCCTGAGATAGGGCAGGTTGCATTGTATTTAGGGATGGGCTTGAGACAAAAACATTCTCTGATAAGGTATAGTAGAATCCAACTTCAGAGCAGAGAGCCTAAAATACCAGGATGAAACTCATAGGTATGCCACTCAGAGAACTTCTTCCAGGGACTTTGGCCAAGTGTTCATGTCCTCATACAGAGAGTGTGAATGCTCTAACATAACCTAACCTTACCAAGCTGGGCATCTAACAGCACTAAGAGAGAGCTGGTATCTCACCAACTGAGACCACACAGCAAGCTTCATACCCTGGGCTCATTTATCTCCCTGCTCCAGGAAGAGGAGGAATGATCCTGATTCTCCTGCTCTAGAGTTCTTAGGACACTTCTTTAGAATCGGTTCAACTTCCTTTATAGTTATATGTATCGCTCTGTTCTTTCTGGATTGGGATGGCTCAGTGACTGGTCACTGCCATTTACTTATCTCAATTAAATCTTTATTTTATCAGTTTTTATTTCTATAGATTTTAATACAAGTTCATTTTCCCAAAATGTGATTGGCTCAGGTATTGCTCTTTTATCTCAAGGCTTTAATTTGCATTTCGTCCACCTAATTTAGTTGTAAGATAAAGTACCCTTGCTCAAAGGAGTCAATTACTGTAGTGAACCCTCACAGTACCTGTTATTTAACCAAAGAAATTAACCTTTGGAACAAACTGCGTTCTCTTCAATCAGCAGGTCTCTGTGGCAGCCCCGCCCCACACATGTGCTAGGCTTTCAAAGCAGATTAGATTTGACAACAATTAGTCACATGTCTGAATTTTCGACGGGAACTAAAAATGAACTCCAGTGCACAGGAAGTCCAAAATTCATCTCTCTCTTGCCTAAGGTTTTCTTTCCTCAATATCAGTTATCAGTTTAATATAATATTGTTGACTTAACAATGATGTATTTCAAGCTGAAGGCAGAAATGAATTTTGCATTAATAAATTGTTTTGAGATGGGTTCAAAGAGTATTTCATTATATAAGAAGGACAGCTATAAAACATGTTTGGTGGTCTTTCCATCATTGCTACCTGTGGCCCATTTGTGGAGATGACATTTATCAGTGTGACAGGGAATATTAAGCAAGTGATAGACAGTTATTAGCTGAAGTCCTGATATATTTACACCATGGGAAAATGCACTTGGTATTTTCTTTCTGGCAACTGGTCTGCTGTTCATAATTTGATGGAAAATTGATTAATCACACATTTAACTCAATGCAAGATCTTCTGCACTGTAATAAATTATGGCCATTAATCAATAAGTACAAAGTAATTCCAAGAGTCTGGAGACATGCTGGTTTCTAATAGAAAAACTTGCACTTAGGCCTTCCTGCCAGTGACCACTTCATCTGAGGTATTTTGCACCTGCCTCAATCCAATTAGATGACATAATTAATGAACCTCAATGCTCTTGATAATTTGTTATACAAAAGAAAGAATGTTTTGGCACATCCATTAAAACCTGATGTACAACACTTTGCAGAAAAGGAAAAAAAAATTGGCAAACCAAAGCAACAGAGGGGCTTATGCTGGGAATCTTGGAGTTCAAGTGTAAATGTGGGAAGCCGCAGTCTTACTTCATGTCGGATGAAGATTCAGTTGCATTTGTTAAGAGATCCAATGGGGTCTTTTTTTTCCATTAGAAAAGTGAACTCGGCCTGTGTGCAAAGTTTCATGCCATCTTGTTTCTTTTATGACAAATTAAATGGTATGATTAGAATAAGTATTCAGGAAGTATTGTTTCAGAGGCAATCTAATAAATGTTTCCTTGGTTAAGTATCAGTTACAGTTTTACATATCACAGTCATTCTGCACCTGTTTTATGCAGCTAACAATAGGCTTCTCAATAGATTTTAGTGAGAGAAAGCCTGGGAAGATAAAAAGAAAACCAGTTTGCAGCTAATTCTGTCACTAGGAAACGCCAGGAGTAGATTGTGTTTAGAGACTTTGAAAAACAATTAGCTCTGGATTATAGGACTAAAAGGCCTTTCCTAACTGTACCTGGAAAATACTTTGCCCGTTTAATGCCTTCTAAGCTGTCACTGAGCTTGAACTTCAGTCCCAGTGATTAATGAAAAGCTGCAGGGCACAGCTAGAAGCTAAAGTCTCAATTATGAAAAAGCAGTAACTAGTTTAATGTGCTGATGCTTTTATACTTAAAGTGACAGCTATGAAAAATGGCAATATTTCCAATCACGCTTTAATAATTTATCATTCATTTATTGGCATGTCCAATGTGCTTTACTCCCACTGTTCTTTTTCTCTTTCTAGGCTCCTGGTGTTATGACACTGGGGAACACAATGTGGTCTGGTTCCTTAAAAAGCAGACCTTCTTTTTTGGAAGCTCAGCCTATAATCCGTAAAAGTTTATGTCTGTCTGTCTGTCTGTCTATCAGTAGGTCGATCAATGTAATTTCCAATTAGTGCCACAATATAGCAACTGAGTTTTTGGAGAGGGCATAGTCCATAAACCCTGCCTACTTCCAAGACAAATGGCCACCTTCATTCCTGACAGACACCTTGAATTATACGCCTTTGGTTATAAGAGAAACTAGACAAGGGTGGGTGGAAGAATCGTTTAAGTCTACCTGTGCCAAGCGGAAATCACTCCAGATGTGCAGACAGTGGATGAGTATAAGCGAGTTATAGAGCGGTAAATGAGGCAGAGGGAAGACAGACCACGTTTTTGCAGGCAACAGTATTGATTGCTTGCAAAATTATTTAGTTTTAATTTTACATTTTTTAATTTCCACAATAAAATGTTTAGTCAACAGCTGTAGTCATTCCCTTGATACAGTGTTCATAGATTAGATTAGACTGTTTAGTGCAGCACATGTGGAATTTAGCATAGAACGTAGGGCAGCCCCTGACGAGTTGGCAAAAAAAGAAAAGAAGAAAGTGAAGCCACACACCTGGGCGGCTTATTTAATTTCAATTAGATTTCTGGAGTACTAGCTGAGTGTGCACTGCCCAGTCAAACATAAATGTACAAAATGAGTGAGACTTCAAGGAACTTACAAACCACAATTTCATTTATAAGTATTTCAAATTGAGTCTTTGTATGGATTGGGTGGCATGATAGTTTTCACTCTCTTTAAATGGAATAAAGGCCCAAGTAAAAATATTTAGTAGCTCTTAAATTGCAGCTAAGATTTTGCTGAATTTGGCTTTCAGAAAGAGAATAGATTGTTGATATTAATGAAATACTCATAAATTGTATAGATAATATTTAAAAATGGCCTCAGTTTCCTTTTCTGCCTAGAGGTTTTCTTTTCCTTCTTAATATTTTTTTCTTTTGTAGCTATAAAATATATCTCCCCATTTTTAAGATATATACATTTAAAGATATATATTTATAATTATATATAAATTTTATATATACACAATATATATAAAGATATATTATGTATTTAAAGATATATAAAGATATATATATGTAACTTCTTAATAAAACAAATTATCAGACTAATTTGGGGAGAATAAGGAAAAAACATACAATCAAAAAATATGTTTCTTATAGTCTGATAGTGAGCAATGTATTTGTGTTCTTTAAATACGATCATCAGTGGTGGTAAGTCTCAGGCTTCCAAGGCTTCAGATCCCAAAAAGGTAAATGAATATATCTGCAAGTGAGGTCATAAAACTCAAGTTTCAAAGCAGGTGGCAGTTTTGAGTAAGATACTCAAGGAAATACTTTTAACTAAAGTGGGCTTAATGTACTTTCTACATGTCTGTCCAGGTAGAAGGTCAGTTTTGACCTAGAGAGCAGTGGTACTGCTTGCCAGACCTTATGTGTTTGGTTTTTTGTTGAGCTGTTAGGATGTTATTCGGGTCCAGTGATAGGAGTGGTCTACACTGTTATTCTTTGGTGAATAAGGAAGAGTGTATGATCTCATCCTGGAAACAAAGTAGACAGATGCTAACCTATTCACAGGGTGGAGCTTATTAAACCATGAAAGTGAAACTGGGGACTGGGTTGAAAACCTAGTTTTAAATCTAACAGGCTATAGATTTTTCTTTAGATAAAAGACCAAAAGTAGAATTTTTATCTGGGGACAAGGATCTTTAATACACTTTGAAAAAATAATACAACAATATAATTATAAAAAAAATCATGTCCTTTGGGGCAATTATATTTAGCCATATTTAGAAGCCAACGACATTGGTCAATTTTACATGGTACTGTTTCATTGATTATTTTTCTTTTTTGATAGTTTATTTCTCTGTGAAAGTTTAGCTAAGAGAATATGAGCTCATGTTTATTCCATGCAACTCTACTCTGAGTCTGTGTAAGTAACTTGTTGGACAATCTTTGCTCTGATCTCGTTAGTGTTTTAAACAGTGCAGCATCACTCTCAGTCCATCTTTTCATTTCTAGGCAGGCTTTCCTGGATTTTCCTTTCTTAAAGACAAATGTCTTCCAGTCTTATTTAGCTTACCTAATAATTTTCTTTTCAAATGCTTTAAATCACTTTCCAGGATTATTCTTAAGTTTGAAGCTGACCATTCTCTTTAGGCCTTTATTTTAGTTCAGATCCATTCATTGAGCAAAATGCACTTATACACACACATACAAAAACACACATAACCTACACTGTTTTGGATATGAATAGAATTTCAGTTCTTTAATTGAAGCTATCAAACTTTCCCCCCTATATTCTAGTCTTGTCCCATTCAGATTTTAAAGTTAAAAAAAAGTTAAAAAAATATATATTTATAGTTCTTTAAATGGCTACATTGCTTCTCCTTTGAGAAATGGGGAGAAAAAAGTACTTTAAACCCAGTTTCTTGGAGCACAGTGATGGAATAAATATTCCTTGGGTGGCAAAAAACAGCTCTAGGCCCTTTGGGTGAGGATGACATGATCCCATCATGGAATTTTAGGAAGTTTTGGAATGTTCAATTAAACTGCTCCATCTAGGGGTGGTTTCCCCAAAGCTATGGGGGCAGCTTACCAGATCCTTTTTCCACCAGGTCAGACAAGGTTAAGATGTGGGAGCAGTGCCAGGAGCTTGGGCTATTAGGTCCAGCTGTAAGATTTTTATCTTCGCATCCGTCTTGTGGGGTCACTCCACTCACCCTTTATTTTGATAGATAGCTCCTCACAATTTTCCTCTGGGGACTATCTAAACAATCATCATACACTTCAGTTTTAGAATGTTTTTAGCTGACATTGTCTCAACATTTTAGGTGGTGTGTGTATGTGAACTTATGCTCTTCTTTTCATAGTAATAATATAATAGTGATGTTGATGGTTGTTATTAGGATCATGACAAGTGCTGACATTTATTTAACCCTGTCCAAAATATATGTATATATTTAATTTGTTAAACAGCATATTAACGTATTAAAATTTCACCACAATCCCGTGAATTAGTTATTCCTAACCCCCCCATATAAGTGGGGAAACTTATAAAGAGTTTAAATATCAATTTTATACAGCTGGTTGGCGATAGACCTGGGATTTGTGTGTAGTTGGTCTTACTCCAGTGTTCACTTTAAATTGCTATGAAATATGTATTCTAATTAGTATGAATAGCTTTCTATTTTATAGCATGGGTGAAACACAGGAGAAAGGAGGTCACGACAAAATAGTGGCTATGATGAGGTCTCTAGCAACTGAAAATTTTATACGAAACATTTTTTTATCAGGGTGTCTAGCTGGCTCAGTTGATAGAGCATGTGACTCTTGATCTTGGGGTCATGAGTTCGAGCCCCACATTGGACTTACTTAAATAAATAAATAAAATATAAAAAAATCAATAAATACTTACTTTTAAAAAAGTCTTTCTATCATAACCTCTCCTTTCTCCACATAACCGATTTTGCATTGATTCCTTGTCTGTTGATCATAAATAATAAAGCAGAGAGAGGAAATTCATCGAGTTTCACGAGGATGTCTCTTAGCACCTGGGAAATGCTGCTCTGACTCTCTGGTGGCAATCATGTTTTCATTTATGTACCATCCCTTGTATTCCCCTCACTCTTCTTTATCCTGTTTCTGTCTCATCAAGCTATATCAAAATTGCAAGTGAATGTAATTCTTTGGACAGTAGCTGTTTATACCTGTGCAAAAATATTACTCCCTTCAGGGTATCCAGCAGCTTGAATTTTTCATCAGCCACATACCAAACTTTCAGAAACTTTCCCATATGCTTGAGCCTTATCTTTCCATTCTTGGTTCTAGTATAGCATTTTTTCCTCCTGTTTTTATATCTCTGAACGAGATGCTGAATTTCCACAACTCCATATACTGCACAACAGTGTAGTATATACACGTAACAAGCTTTAATCTGTTAGTATTTTTTGAATATTTTATAGAGTTGTTTCATCAGCCAATTTCACGTTTCTTTCTTAGAAATGTATCATCTTTGCATTTTACCCCATTGTTTCAGTTCATTATATGTGATAAATTTAAGACTTTGGCATCTAAGAAAACATTTTAAAGATTTTATATATAGTATGTTAAGCTATTATCAAATAACTACATTCCTAAGAAATTCCATATTTTCCAAATGTTGTCTCATAAAAAATATATTCAGTTGGGAGGAAGGAGTTAGCAAAAATGGAGGTTTCAGAAGGCTGTATTTCCTGGATGACTTAAAATAGTAAAGTGGCTTTTATTATTGGAAACTAAAATAGTGAATCAGGTAATAAAATCTAGAGACTCTGAGTGAATGTTGAAGTACATGTGGACTAGATCAAATTCAGTTGGTTTATAGGCCATCAAAACAAAAACTGCCCCACTGCTCACAACTGTCAACAGTTGACCCAAAAAGGCCTGCTAAGAAGGCACCTGCTACAATAAAGTAGATGTTTATTCCTGTACTGGGGCAAAACAGCTTAAAAAACTGTTCTCAGTACTGTTTGCTGATTCCACTACATTATAGCCAAGTGTGGTCCATATTGCACGTCTTAATGGATTTATCATTTTAGAAAACAGTTGTTCAGTGTTGGTTTTCCAGTATTGTCCTAGAGCTGGCCTATACGACTTTCTAACTGGTGATTGCTACATTCTCAGGAAGTTTGAGAACTAGTTGTTGAATCCAGCCATTATCAAATTTAAATGATACACTTAGCAAATAAATTGGTTAACAAATATTAAAAATTTAACACTTCCTAATTATTTGCTACTTTTTACTATTACCTATGTCTTGAGTTTATTTATGTTTATCGCATCTTGTGTAGTAGAAATACTATATAATGGTGTGCTGTTGCAGATTTCTTTCCAACTCCACGTTCAGTGCTATCCCACTGCTCACTTGAGATTGGTTAATGTAAGAGTATTTATAATATAGGGGCACCTGGGTGGCTCAGTCGTTAAGCGTCTGCCTTCTGCTCAGGTCGTGATCCCAGGGTCCTGGGATTGAGCCCCACATCAGGGGATGAACTGGGAGCCTGCTTCTCCCTCTCCCTCTGACTGCCATTGGTGCTTGCCTGCTCTCTCTCTCTCTCTCTGTCAAATAAATAAATAAATAAAATCTTTTAAAAAAAAGTATTTACAATGTAGAAATCAATGAACTCTACAAAGTAAGACACCATCCAATGCTCCCACCCCAATACCGCCTAGAACTGTTGTTAAACATTCACCAGCACACCATTGGCTTTCATACAAATGGGATTAATACAATGAGATTTTGACCTTAGTATGAAATTGATATTTTCAACATTCACAATAAATATTAACAGAAGATTAGTTGGACTCTATGATCAACTTGTGTTTTATTCTTATTTTTTTTAAAGATTTTATTTATTTATTTCACAGAGGGAGAGATCACAAGGAGGCAGAGAGGCAAGCAGGGGGGGGGGAAGCAGGCTCCCTGCTGAGCAGGGAGCCCGACGCGGGCCTCGATCCCAGGACCCTGAGATCATGACCTGAGCCGAAGGCAGCGGCTTTAACCCACTGAGCCACCCAGGCGCCCTCAACTTATGTTTTAATTTCAAAATGAGAAACAATGATTAGACTTAATAGATAAACTTAATATTTTCAGTCAATTAACAGGTGGCCAGTCAGCAAATATCACTGATGCCCATGACATTGGCTGCAGCGAAGGGTCCATTAGAAACAGCTGAATGTAAGTTTCCAGTTGTACTTTATAATGCGTGTTAGGATATTGCCCATTATATCACACAAAGAATCCATTCCGGGAAATTTTTCTCAAACCTAAATGCCCAAGAGAATTTGCTTTTCCTTAGCTATTGGGTGGTTTTTATCTTAGAGAAGTGGTGAATTTTGAGCTATGTCTTCACCTTTCATTTTGACTTTATAAAGCATAGAAACAAATATACAGCCCCCTTTAACAATTGCCTAAGACCTTCCAATCTGTAATTTTGTGTCTCAACCTTAACACTGGCTTTATTCTACTATTCTGTCTTTACTTTTTGTTTTATACTCTTTATCTATTTACAGTGGTTATATCGGAAACTGACTTGACTAGCGTCTTTTAGGTGGAAAGTTCCTTTTCCCACAGCCTCATGGATCTACTTAACCTGACATAACCTCACTTTTGGCCACAGGTGATAGGGCCCTGACCTACCCTGGACTAAATGAGTCTCTTTGGTTTAGACTTGGGGCAGAGAGAGGCAAGTCAATCTTTCTTCAGGGACCTCTAATAAAATTAAAACTTGGTGCACTTGATGACCTTGTGCTACCTTGTAGGTCAAGAACAAAGGAAGGCAGTCGACAGTGAGAAACTGGGGTGGAACAGATGCTGGGCAAGACCACTGTTAAACACTTAGGGAATGTGCCGGCCACATTTGGTTGCATGTCCATTTGGTCCTGGGGCAGAGCAGCATTCCTGTCCTTAAATTCTCTGGGCCATTCTCAAATCCTTATAATAAATTCCTTTGTAGGTCATTACTTCTAGTTGCTTTCTTTTACTTGCAAGCAAAAGATCCCTGACAACACATTAAATTTTATTCCGTTATACATATTTTTGTTAGATAATTCTGTCTACTGGTAATGAGGTAGATGTAAATAAATAAAATATTTATAATCAGTGCTATATTATTCTAATATTTTATATTAGCAAAGTTTTCCAAGTGGTATTAAGAGAAGTGCCTTGGGAAGACAAACCTGGGTACTTCCCAATTAAGTACGTGGAAAAATTCTGTATTTTGCTATTTACAATGAAGAGGAAAATGCTTTTGCAATTCTGCTTCGTGACTCAAAAATTTTACTACCACCACCTGAGCCTCCTCTCTCATGATTTTCCTTCATCCTATGTTCTAACTTGGTGTATTGGTCTTCTGTTGCTGCTGTAACAAAATTAGGGCAAATGCAGTGCATTAAAACAACACAATGTAGTATTTTAAGTGAGTCAGAAGTCTGTTACGGATCCCACTAGACTAAAATCAAAGTGTTGGCAAGCAGTGCTCTTTCTGGGGGCTCCAAGGGAGAATCTGTTACCTGTTTATTCAGGTTGTTGGCAAATTCAGTTCGTTGATTCCATAGGCCCGAGATCCCAGTTTCCTTTCAAGCTGTTAGCTGAGGAGTGTTCCTATCCTGTAGAGGGCATCTGTAGTCATTGGCTCGTGGCTCCCTTCCTTCCATCTTCAAAGTCTGCAATGGCAAGTGAGGTCCTTCTTATATTGCATCTCTATGGCCCACTCTCCTGCTTCTCTTCCTTCTTTTCAGAGTTGTGTGATTAGATTGAATCCACCTGGTATCTCCCCATCTCAATGTCCTTAACCTTGATCACATCAGCAAAACATTTTTTCCCTTGCAAGCAATGTATTTGCAGGTTCTGGGGATCTGGGCATGGGCATCTTTGGGTGACCATTATTCTGTCCACTTCTCACTGAATCTCTACCTTCCCATATCCTTGGGTCACGTACGGATTTCTCCATTTCAGCCATACATATGCATGAATCGCATTACACCTGATCCTGGCAGTCTACAGTTGACATAATGCATCATTTTGTCCAACGAACCTGATTCTAATAGTGTTATGCTTCTTTTATCTGCCCCTCCCTCTGATTCTCCATCAGTGGTTATTGGCACTAAAACCCACACACTCACCCATTCTGGAGTTTGCACTCACAAAACTTGCTAAGTCCTTTTGCTACTTCATCCAGCATCCCTTTCAGATCTGTTCCTTCCTCCCCATGCTCTCTCAGTTGATTGCCTCCTCACCTCTCCCCTGAAGAACTGAAACATCCATAATCATTTTCTCCACATCATGTTACTTTTTTGTTGCTCTCCAATACATTCCCAGCTATTTGTCTGTATCACAACCCTTATCACCTCTCTTCTTACTTGGTTCGTAGCTCTTTATAAAGCGTGAGAGTTGTCTATGACTTGACTCCTACTTGTTTATCCTCATTTTCCTTGTTCCCTTTCCATGCCCTCAATCTACTTATATTCATTTCTTTCAATTCCCTATTTTACCTGTGCACATATTGTTTCCTCCCCCTCCAAAGTTTTTTTTCTTCTTCCTCCTTTGGAAATCTTCTCATTCTCTTGATAAACTGCAGTCTGCTTGTTAAGACTTACTTTAACTGAATTTAAGCCTTCTCTCTACCTCTTGGTGGAGTTGAGCTTGTCCTTTAAGCTATCATTGTACTTTCTAGGCACCTCTTCTGAGCATTCTTCAGATCGCAATTTTTTGTTTTGTTTTGTTTTGTTTTGTTAACATGTGTGATTCTCCTTTTGGATTTTACCTCCTTAAACTTAGTTACCATGTCCCTTTCATCTGTGTATGCCAAAAAAGTCTAGCATAGTGCCTTGCAAATAGATGATACACAGTAGTGCTGACCGAATGGACCTACAAAAGTTAAAAAGATTAAAAAATGGGGGGAATACAAACTTCAAANGTTTTGTTTTGTTAATATGTGTGATTCTCCTTTTGGATTTTACCTCCTTAAACTTAGTTACCATGTCCCTTTCATCTGTGTATGCCAAAAAAGTCTAGCATAGTGCCTTGCAAATAGATGAT
The DNA here is from genome assembly GCA_002007465.1 of Ailurus styani. Taxonomy (NCBI): domain Eukaryota; kingdom Metazoa; phylum Chordata; class Mammalia; order Carnivora; family Ailuridae; genus Ailurus; species Ailurus styani. Next base: position 948,182 of record LNAC01000190.1, read on the forward strand.
ACACAGTAGTGCTGACCGAATGGACCTACAAAAGTTAAAAAGATTAAAAAATGGGGGGAATACAAACTTCAAATTAAAACTTTTACCTATTTAATCTGTACTGGTCTGGAAGATAAATAAACCAAAAGTTCAGATTTTCTCAACAGTAGAACGTTAGCAATTGGAAATATAGAAATATAGAAAATATATAGAAACTATTCTTTTGGATATTCCCTGATGGAAGGGTTCCTGAAGGTCTTTAAATTCCTGCATGAACAGATTACCACCAGTAAAGGATTTAGATATTTACAGGAAGCCCATTTGGTAAGCTTGTTTCAAGATCATTTTTAATGCTTTTTCATTGTATCAGTTATAATTAAACTACTTCATATATGTAATTATGTGCCACAGTAATCGAGACGATATATTAGGGAACTGTGTAAAACAAGTCCTACAGATTTGTACTTCTTCCGGGCTCTGTTAGTACTTAATCTGTTTCTGGCCACCCACTGAGCTGGCCTGGAGGAAGCTGCTTTTTGATCTCTTTTATGAAATGACCTTTGAGGGCAAAAATAGATGAGAATAAATCTTAAAAGGTTTGTTATAAATATTCTGTTTGGCATCATGTATCTTTCCAAAATGCCAGAATAAAACACTTAACTAAAAAGGGTAACTTTAATGTCTTAGACAAATAAGGCTAAGCCCACCATTACAGTCTGCTTATAATGTGTGCTGGTCAACAAATTTGCCACAGAGCAACCCCCCTCCCACCCCCCAATTCCCTTGTTGGGGCCAGTGGCAAGCAAGGATGAAGAAATTCCTTCCGCACTTGCTTACAATCCCAGAGCTGGTCTTTTATTATTTTAGCATCCATTTTGCCCTATAATCCTCAGTCTTTGCAGTCTGCGTAACCAGCCAATGCTCCCATCTGTCATTAGGAGCAACATATGTACTCAGAAGGGAGAAACAGTTCATATGAATGATGCCAACCTGGTCTGCCCTTCTTTAATCAGAAAAGGCTTATTTAAAGCCTGTGTAAAGGCTGCAGGCGGAAACAGCTTATGACAGCCAAATGTGATGGGTTCTGAGACTATTAAAATATATTTTTTTATTCAGACCAGATATAAGAACAGTGACTGTAATGAAACAGTGTTCGATTTCTCTTGAAAAAAAAAGGGGGGGGGATGTAAGGAGGATTGATTGCTTCTTTCAGTGTTTAAATCTCTGAATCAGAGTGGCCAGCCCAACCTCCATCACTTATTTATTTGTTCCACAAATACTAACTGATGACCTACTATGTGTGAGGCACAAGTGGCTAGAAATAGAACAAAGGTCTAGAAGTCTCCACGCGGACTTATGCTTTGTATTCTTATTGGTAGAGGTCAAGGTTTCTATAATTTTTATTAACCATACGTAACTACTGAATTTTCATCACCTGTGTTTTTTTTCATCTTTAACTTCTAGCAGTGTCTTCTATTTTAGTTTATTTTTGACTACTGCTTTTGTTGAAAAGAGGCCTACAAAATGTGGATTTTTGATAGGACCATCTCAGAGAAAGCTCCTTTCCTGATGGCTTTGGAGAAAGAATCAAGTGACTAAATGGAAGAGTCCAAAGAAATTGTGTTGGGATGTTCATGTTGGGGTAATCTGCTCGTTCAGAATATGGGACGTAAATGAAAGAAGAAATTCTAAAGTAGAATGCAGATTTATAGAAATACTAAAGAGAAATGTAATAGCTGGTCCAAAAAAAGATGACAGCCACTCCAGGGAAAGTCACACACGTACGCATACACGAACCTCTCTCTCTCTCTCTCTCTCTCTCTCTCTCTCTCTCTCTCTCTCTCCCTCTCAAGAAAATATACCAGGGAGGAAGGCTTATGTGATTGATTGTAGGAGTGAACAACAAAATAGCCTGAAGAAGAAATGAATGTAGAGAGCAAGAGGGAAGAATATGAGACTGTAAAACTCTATGAGATAAATATAAAAATAAAGATACAAATTCCTATTTTTAAAAAAAGTTAAAACATTTCAACTATAAAGTATCTCTCCATAGAGTGTAGCAATTAAGACAGTTATTTGGCCTACCTCAAAAAGGCCTTATAATTTCTTTTTAAAACACTCAAACACACACATACACACACATACATACACAGAAGAAGCAAATTTGGAGAAATCTTACTTAAAATTTACTTCGTATTTTTATTTGAGATGAATAAATGATAGTTTGCCAACTTCTGTAATGTTAGATTTAATATGTATAAAAATTTAGAGACTTTAAAATGTTATAAATTCTAACTTGTAATAACATATTGAAAATTTTGAAAAAAGGAAATACTTATGATTTTAATCTGCTAACTCAATAAAAATGCCATGAGTGTTAATTTAATAGTAATTTAAATTCACTTATTTTTAACATTATTGATACATTATTTATTGAGTATCTATTAAATGTCAGAGACCTCACCCATATGTTATTATTCTATCATATTGTATGGTTACAAAAGTCTGAATCATTTGTGTTACCTATAAAAGTTAAAGATATATCTGGGCTTTAATTTCTTGTGTCAGTAATCATATATTCCATAGAAGATTGAAGTTGGCTTCCAAGCATTTATTTATTCAATGTGGTTAATAGGTGGGAAAAAAAGGGAATAGTATAAAGTTAACAAAAATCAGCATAGGCTATTTACAACCCATTATTCTGTTTCACAGCAATAACTATTGCTAGCATTTTAGTATATATTATTATTTTTAAATGAACATGCATATTTATATATTTGTATTCTTGGAAAAAAACCCCACACTATACAATGTGTGCTGTTTGGTCATTTGTTGTCTACTTACTGCATAATAGAAATCCTTCAATGTCGGCCAATAAAATAATAGCTGAATATGTTCCATATTTTTAAAGGTATCATAATTACTGAAGTATTGGTGAACATTGAATTGTTACCAATTTTTTCTTCTCTTTCACCATCATCTTCTATATACATTCAAATGCATCCTTAGGCAGCTGGGTAAATATTATGCATGTTTAGTTTAGGGTTTTTGTTTTGTTTTGTTTTTACATATTGTTCAATGTTTCTCAAAAGATGTACTCATGAGCAACATAGGAGAGTTTTGTTTTTCCAAACAATGAATAATAAGTTACTTCCATTATTTTTAATCTTTGTCAGTCTGATGTTGGAAAAAAATTAAAATTTCTAATCTGTATTTTTAACTAGTGGAAAGGTTGAACATTTTTTCCTCATGTATTTATTGGTCCATTATAGTCCTTCTTTTGTGTAGTCTCTTCAATTCAAATTTCTTTTTTTCTACTGAGGTGTTTCTCTAGTTTTTGTTGATCTGCAAGAAACTTTACATATGAGCAATTTTGCCTTTCTCATATATTTCAAATGCCATTTCCCGGTTCCGCATACAAACAAAAAAATTTTAAATCCCTGTTATTCATTGAACAGCATAAGTCCAACTACTGAGCAATAGGGAAGGTCTTATTTTTCACTTTAAAGTCAAGTGGAAGGAAAAATGTCAGAGTAGCTATTTCTGCGTTCTGTTTGAAAATAGATTTCTAGGGGTGCGTGGGTGGCTCAGGCATTGGGCGTCTGCCTTCGACTCAGGTCATGGTACCAGGGTCCTGGGATTGAGCCCGGCATCGCGCTACTTGCTCAGTGGGGAGTCTGCTTCTCTCTCTCACTCCCCCTGCTTGTATTCCCTCTCTCACTGTGTCTCTTAGTGTCAAATAAATAAAAAATCTTTTAAAAAGTTCCTTAAATAAAATAAAATAAAATAAAATAGATTTCTATGACAATTTGACTTATTTCCAAGATGGATTACCCATTTGAGGATGTTTGAAGCCCAGCATTAGCTTAATTATTTATTGCCATTGTTAAATAATAAACTGTTTAAAATATTATATATTTTAGAATTATAGAAACAAGGGATATAACCAAAATAACTGGAAAGCAATCTTTGAAAGACTGAATTTTCAGCCTCATACATGACTTATTTGATTCTGGATACAAAATGAAAATCTTGACCCTTAGAGATCAACCCACAGGTAGAAATGGCTACCAGTTGTCCTTTCCCCAGGACACCAATAATCCATGTCAGTCAGATCGTTGACGACTGTGTGGTTCCTGTGCAAGATTTTATTTTATTTCTTTCAATGAACGGAGTCTTTCCATTCTGTTTTTATTTGCTGACAGCAGAAAATATGTCTACAGTTCATTCACATAATGAATGGGGTGGGAAATTAATTCTATGGGGACTGAGATTGTTTGGTTTGTCATGAGACATACTCGACATTTACTGCTTTTTCCCTTTTGTGCTATTCCAGTGCACTGCTAAAAGATTGTGCCATAAATCCGAAAGCATGTTTTGCAAAGTTCATATCTGCATTTGCTACCTTTAATATTAATAGGAGTGTATCTTTAAAGTGAGTAAATTGAGAAAGTGGCTGAAACTATAGTTTATAAAAGAAGATTAGTGGGTTTAATATGCACTGGAGAGTAAAAGAAAAATCTTATTACTGTATGGAGAAATTACCTCATAAAGAAGCTAATACAGCAGGCTAGGGAGTAATTTTTAACAAGGTTTTTATGATGCACAAGTGTAGGCAAGTTAATGAACTTATCTTTCTAGTTATTTTCAGATTGTAACGATGCTCTTCTTTTCTAGTTCTTGTGCTTTAAAAAGTAAAATACATTTAATCACCCATAATAAAACTAATTCATTACTTTAATAAATCAAGTACAATCTTATACTGTACACTTAAATGTCTTTGCAATAATGCTGGAAACCAGATCAGGTGCTGATGTTTAGCATGGAATAGAGCAAAAGGTAACCATGGAGCTTATTTATTATTTAAATTAGTGTCAGCTATTGGAAGCAGGAAGTGGAGACAAAAGAATTAGAAAATACTTTGCTTTAATAATCTCACACCTCTCTGCACCATGACCAGTTAGTCTTTCAAATTCACACAAACAATTCTGAAGAATTATACATTCAACAGAAAAATAACTTGGGCCAAGGGCGAGGGGGAGGGGATTATAAATCTGGGTTGTCTGTCTGCCAACGCCTTGCATGGAACACTTAGGGATTGTTTAGGAAGCATGGGTTGGCATTTTTCTGCTCAAAGACAAAAAGAAAAGTACTGAATCCTCATACCAGTTGTTGAGAAGACAATGTGATGAATTTATGAAAATAAAGTGAAAGAAAAGGTAAATGCATAAAGCAGTGGTCAGAAAAATAAATTCCTTTGTAATATCGAAACTAAATCAGATTTATAATGACAGGTTCACCTCTTATTACTCCGAATTATGGTATACAAGGCAACACACACTCACACACACACACTCACACACACACACACACACACACATATTTTAATTTAATTTTAACTTTTTTTCAACATTAGAGTGCCAGAGATTCTAATCTGAATTAGAATGACCCGTGTAAAACCCTACAGATGTGCCACATTAGAACTGGTACAGACTCCAATAAAATTCTCTTTGAGAAAGTGGGTACCCACTCTCTCCTGATTTTATCAGCCTGATAACATAAGCTTTCATAGCACCTTTTAGGGTTCTTGCGCCCTACAGCCAAACACTGGTTGCCGGGGTTCCTTGCGGTAGCAGTGCTGAATGTCACTGTCAGACATTACTTGTCTCCCAATCAATACGTTTCTGTCTTATACTACTACTACTCCTTTGGCATTTTTCTCTGCTAAATCACATTGCCTCATACTGAGTTTAAGTAATTCATGCTGAAGTGCTAGCCAGATGATAGATTACCATTTACAGATAGTAAAATGCCTGCTTCTTCATAGCTCCCTTGTATGATGCTGATCGTAGTAAAGCCAGGCATGGTGGCAGGCTGGTGCTGAGCCATATTTTCATCACTGTTATTTAAGACGTCTGTAAATTGCCCCGTGCACGTAGCTGCCTACTCAGTTTTTGTGAAGTTGACTTGGTCTGGCAATTAATGTCAGCCAGTAATAAAATATACCCATGAGTGAAAAAGTTGTTTGTCCTACACAAAGTAATTTATAAAACACTTAGTATAATTGAATATGTATTACTAAAACATATTGTATGTGTATGTGTCTGGAATAGACACAGGTAGGACAAGAATAAACATACTTACTGCACCTAAGAATTGACTGCATGTATTCTATCTAGGGATTGGTTTCTGAATTGCAGAAAGTTAAATCTCTTAGGTGATATCCAAATGCCACCATCCCAACCAACCCAGTTTTCAAAGGTAATAAGCCAATACAGAATTCTTGATGCCAAACTATTTTGGTTATGATGAAAGAAGTATACACTGATGTATTTTTCCATTTTGAGGGGTTTTACTCTCAAATTAATTCTTGGCTGTTGTAAAGAGTTTGATAGATTACATGTGCCTCCTCCCAAGATCTTGGCAGATCAGTCACTGATGGGGAAAATGTCACAACAACCCAGAAAGCAGTCTGGAATGCTTGCTCTCAGTCTGGAAATTTGGTTGGATTGTTGGATAGAGTCCCTTAGTCAGCACTGAACTGAGCTCTTCATATATAATGACCATATTTGTGCTCTAACCATTCATTCGTCTTGTCTCTGTGTCTCTCCAGGTCCATCCTCTGTAAATCTTTAAGACTGCTGTCCTTGTTGTTGTTCTGTGTTCTAAAGGAACAGATACCTCTGGGATGTTCTTTCTCCTAAGTCAGACCCAGAAAATCCCTCATAAGAGGTAAGTTCTGTACAATGGGACAGTGGGAATCAACTTGCTTTCCTTCCAGCAATATACGAGTCCCTATTTCTCCATGCCTTCACCTACAGTAGATATTATCATTTCAGAAAATTTTTGGTAATTCAGTAGGTAAAAGCTTAGTATCGGGAAGAGTACTCATCAAAGCTCAGTATCAGAAAAGACTCTCAGGAAGTAGACTAGGATGTCCTATGATGACTTACGAGGGGAAACAATCTTTCTAAGGAACAATTTTGCATTTTATTTTCTTGAATTATCTCTTTATACTGGGGTAGATCCACAGGATTTCCTATTTCTTTATGTGACCAAAAAAATCTCAATATGATAATTTCAATGTATTGGTTTTCTAGTCATTAAAAAATTTCTAGTCTATGGTCACATTCTGGCCTTAAAATTAACCAGTTGGTTTTAAGAACTCCCTTTTTTGTATATGCCCTTTCCTTAGACAGTGGAGTCATCAGAAGCCTGGATTTTTTGTCATCTTTACTTTTCTAGATGGTGTTCCGTGGGTAGTCAATTTAAAAGCTGGTCATGAGTACACCTGGGTATAAGGACTGTGGTCAGCCAATATTTTCCCTAGTGGTTGTCCACAAAGACAGCAAAAATCTCAGAGGTAGTCTACTTGCAATATTGGCCTTCCAGACTCAATTGCATGCATGCATATATGTAAGTAGGTTTGTATTTTTGCTGGGAGTGGACGTGAAGGCATAGTGAATGAAGGTGAATAAATGAGTGTGTAAATGAAAGATTCAATATGAAGTGTTTTTCTTAAAAAAAAGTATGTTATTACTTTACAATATTAGGAAAAAAAATAATAACCAAAAAACTCATCTGTGATGTTTCTCCGTTCTTTGGAAATGTGACTTTTAACAGATTCCATAGCTTCATCATCTAGTCCTGCTTAACAAAAATGTCACATCTGCCCTCTGCTTCCAGGTCCATGACAGTCTCTTTGTCATAATGCTCAGTTAGGAGTCTGCTGAGCATATCGGCTTGTGCACATGTGGTATAGGTTACCTATCTTGTTTTTGTTAATGTATTCCACATGCCCCTGGCCCACTTTATGAAATCGTTTCCTTTATCTATTCTATTTGTCTCTATTTCCTACTGTTCTGAATACAGCCATTCTCTTTCATGTTATTTGCCACTGAGAATATTTAATATAATGGTCTTCCATTCATAAATTTACTTTACATATAAATAATGATGCTTTCAATATAGTTCAGGACCACAGAGGGCTAATCCTCCCTAAACCATATGGTATCAATATTTAACTTTAAACATAGGCTTTAAAGACAGGTATTCAATTGGCAAGGAAAACTGTCCGTTTAAAGTCTGTTACTCATATAGACATCAAGTAGGATCACACATTCTCATTTGCTATTAACTGTTTGTTATTTGGAAAACCTTTTACATGGATAGTCAACCATGTGAGAATTACAGAACACTTTACAAATCTATTTACTAAAGCAGATTTGCCTAGAGTGTCTCTGGACAGAAGGCAAATGGAGGGTGATATATTTATTTATTTATTTTAAAAGATTTTATTTATTTATTTGATAAGGAAAGAGAAAGTGAGTGCATAAGCAGGGAAGAAGAGAGAGAGAGAGAAGCAGACTCCCCACTGAACCGGAATCTTGACTCAGGACTTGATCCCAGGACTCCGGGACCATGACCTGAGCTGAAGGCACACGCTTAACTGACTGAGCCACCCAGGCACCCCGGTGGATGTATTTATACACAAATATGGACACACCCACCCTTGACTGGAATACAGACTTCTGAAGCACACCTTTTATCTAAATGAATGATCATGCTAATCAGAATGCTCTGCTGATTCATGATCCAGCCTGCAACGTAATGCTGCCTCTTCAGATGTCAGGAGGGGAAGAGAAAGGACTACACACTCCTTCCACACCCTTTGGAACTCAGAGGAGGATGTCTAACGCGAGCCAAGAATCACTCAGCCGGAGCTGTCAGCCTCCATGGTCACTGAGGGACGTAGCTTTCCAAGCAGCTTTCAGTACCACTGAGAAATCTGTCATTGAAGATGCGGCTGGAGAGAATCCACTCATGGGGCTTGCTGAGCTCAGAACTAGTCACGCAACCGTGTCTGCATTTCTGTGTTTGGCTCCAGTTCCCAGGGAATCCTTGCTCCCTTTCCACTCCCTGTGATCCACAGTATGGCACAGAAAAAGGTTCTGGCCTAGGAATTAGACAAGGCCCAGGGGTAGCCTTGGATCTGCTGTTAACTAGAGGCAACTTACGTCACTCTCATTTCCCACAACAGCTACATGGACAATGATCTTGCCTTATCTATAAGGGTATTGTGGGGATACAATTAGATAATGGGCATATGACTATTTTTGAAATTGAAGTGTTCTTCAACTTTGTGCTTTTCTCTATTTACATTTTTAGTACAAAAAGAACCAATATATCCTATTTTTTTAAAGTTATGCATGTATATGGGATGAACAGGTACTAAAGAATATTTCCTGGAAAATTAAAATAGCAATAATCAACAGTAGCAGCTATGGCAACTATTGCAACTTGGTTGTAAATATAGACAGAGTAGATGCCCAGCATGAGAGGAGTTTATTTTTAATTTAAAATTTTAAAAATATTTTGGAAATTAAGCAGCGCAAATATACGCTTTCAAAATCCTAACTACACACTCAAAGCAATCCAAAATAAAAATAGTATTAGCCCATCGTACAGATGCTTGCCTGTCTCCTTACCCCAGTGTTATGGAGGAATGAGATAATCATGAATTTGGGAGCCTCATACAACATCCTCTTTTGTACGGATGAACATTTTACCAAGTAGCATCACAAGATCCTGCAATCCCTGTAATTTGGGGATTCCTTGTATAGTTCTTGGTTAAGCCTGTAAAAAGAGAAAGGACAGAAAGTAGGTGCTGTCTCTCCCCAGATCTGCTTTCTAGAACTATGCATAGTTAATTCCCTTCATTGGCTTTTCCCCAGCCCTCTCCTGGCCATCACAGCAACAGTCCTTTCCTTAAGTAGTCTGTGAGGTGGTTCTGTTTGTGTGTCTTGCCTTCATTGCATTCAACATTTCCAAAATCACATAGCTATCACATCTGGAAATGACATCCTCATATTAGTATGAGTGGAGACACTTGAAAAATAATTATTGGCATCCTAAGAGAAATAATAGGAGACTTGCAGCTGTTGGAAAACACACACAGGAGGAGAAAGAACCTGTCACCCCCTGGCCAAACATGAACCTATTTAAGTGGCATGTTGGTTACATTTCTAGGGATATGTTAAATTGGCCTTAAGTAACCAGGTCACAAGGTTAGTAGAGGCCAGTGTTAGTTGGGGAAGAGTTTTGAATCCCCTGAAGTGTTAATCTCCTTCCTCCTCTCCAAAGGCAGTGAATAAAGGTGCGTATATAGTCTTGGCTATTCAATACACTTCATTTGTTATAAATATTGATGCTACTATTACTACTAAAATAAATTTTATTAGCTGGAGAGCTGCATTCAATTTCAGTTATTCTATCATCTCTTCTTATGCTGCTTAGTGCTACCATTTTACCACCAGAGTGGAAGTGCAAGGATGTGCATGAATCTGGAAGAAGTATAGCATTTAGTTTTTTGTTGTTGTTGTTGGCAGTTTTAGCAAATGGTAGATTTGTAAGAAGATGAGAAAATAAATAGCAAATGTAAGTTGAGAAGACAGTAGGTGAGTTCCTGTGAAACTGAGTATTGGCTATATCATCAAAAAAGGGAGAGCATTTGAAAATCATAAACTATTATTTTTGCTTTTTCTAACTATAAGGCTTCACCCTAGTTAGTTATGCATCCATCTGCCTAGGATTGAATATGTGTACAGATTAGATAGTTTCAAGAATGCACTCAAATAGAAGGAACAAATCCAAAGAAGATTAGGCATCAAGATAATAGCTTCATAAACCAGGCTATTGCTTTGCAAGAGGATTTTCCAAATTCTTTACTCTCTCATATCAAAAGCTCAGCACTGAGCTCCTGAAATTACTAGTACCCCACAAAAGAAGGCTATGGTTTGGACAACTTAGAGAAGAACTTGTCTACCTTGGCCGAAATGAGAAGAGGAGAGAGAGTAAGAATGAAAAGAGAGTCAGACAGTCACAAATCTGGGGCTTTGACCCAGAGGAGAAAAGGATGCTAAGTAAAGCATACCAAATAAAGAAAAAACACCATGACAGAAATGTTCTGGCAAGACAGTCTCAAAGAAATCTCAGCTTATTTAACCTAAAGTTTATGACACTAGTCCTGTACTGTATATATAGGTTACATATAGAGGTGTATATATAGACTTTGGTACTTAGTCCAATCCCTACTGTTGAAACCAGTGTCCATCTTGTAAGTCCAGATGGAAAAATGAATGGGGTCTTATCAGCCCCAGGACCCCACCAGACCAGTGAAGGAACACATGGGCCTAGGTTCAAGGGATAGAAATGCTTATCATTCGAAGGAACCTGTAGGACTAGTAGCTTAATCAGCACTACCCTAAAGATATAATCACAAGATATACCTAATGAAATCTCTAACATAAAGAATAAAGATTATTTTTAGGTTCTAAGTCTGTTGAGATGGAATAGGCTTCCAGGGGATCAGACAAAGGTGCACCAGAAGTTGTTAAGTAACATCTGCTAATAAGACCTCATGGGCCTCCAACAAATGGCGTCCACCTTCTCAGGAGACTTCTGTCAACATGACCTCATGGGCCTTCAATCAACAACATCCACCTTCTCAGGGGATCCCTTCCCCAGATTTTCCTCTTAGAACCCTCACTTGCAAGCTATTGGGAAGTTTGGGATTCTTGAGCTTTAGCTCCCCATTCTCCTCACCAATAAATAGTCTACCTTTCTTCACTGCAAAAGCGTGGTGTCTGTTTTTATTGCCTTGCTGCTTGTTGGGCAGACAAACTCGTTTTAGTATATACCATATACCTATATATATGGTACCATATACATATGGTAGATACTAAAAAAATTTTTGATGTGTTAGGAATAATTAGTAGTCTTACATTGTGATACAATTCTTTTTATATATCATTGGTACTTTTCCTAAGTCATGTATCTTTTGTTTCGTTGACTTGGTAATATTGGCTCTTAGAACAAAAAATTTATAGTATAAACAGTATTTGTAAATCAGCTCTGAAGAATAAATGTGATAAAAATGTGGGTCTTAAAAATATTCCATGGGGAATTTTGAAAATTATTTTGAGGAAAAAGGATGATTCGTTTCAAAGATACGAAGTATTTGAAGGAAAAGCCCATGTTCAATATTTTGTTACTATTCTCAAGTGATGCAAATTTCCCGTCCCAGGCATTCATATCATTACAAAAAGCTGCAAGCATGGAGAATTCCATGAAACCCAGTGAGCATTGCACAGGTGTCTCATGAGCCCTTAATGACAGCCAGCTTCCCAAAGTGCAGGAAGAGAACGGACCAGAGCAGAATTATAATGAGATTCAATGGTGTTGTGTACTATAAAAAGAAAAAAAGGAAAAGAACCCCCAAAACAATTTTTAAAAAACCCCACCAAGCAAAAATACCTTCAAGAAGATTTTCAGGGGTTTCATGTAATCATAATCTACGAAAGGATGCTGGCAGTAGGATTGCCTTTGATCTACAAGTTTATTATGCTTTCTTTCTCCTACCCCCTGCCTCCTTCTGTTTACCTAGTTCTGATGCATCAGGACCCAGACAGCAAGTGACACAGGAGACTGCACTGTAAAGTGAAGTCAGGCTAGAACAGAGTGAAGTGTTAAAGGTTTCTTTTTAAAATGCATCGGACATTCACACTCCACTTTACAAATCAGTGATCAGTGCGTGCAGTACTTCAATCATGGAAGTGAGGAAATGCATTAATGGGTGTCAGAAAACAGATTAAGAGGGCATCACCCCAGAGCCAACAGTCCTGTGAAATGGCAAAATTCAACTGTGAAAGAGTTCTTGGAGATTTATGATGTCTGCTTCGAAGCGGTTTTCACTGCACACTACTACGTGAAATATTTGGCCTTCGTTACTGATTCCCCAATTTATAATGTGCTATTGTTGTTATTTTATTGTTATTATTTTTGTGACAGATCTAGAGGTAAATATTGAGATAAAGGAAAATTTGGGTTTTGATTGTTTTTCATTTAAGTTCAAGGCGTCATTAGTAATAAGAAAGAAAGGCCTCATAAATAGAAAGAAATAACTTCTTTTGGAATAAATGGAATGGATTTAAGACAAAGATTATGGCATTTAAATGATACATAATTTTTCCATACAGAAGAAAGAGGATCTGGGAATGGCGAGAGCAATGGGAAAATTGTAGACCCCAAATATCACGAACTGCAAGGTTGGATTTCTGTCGACTCCTCCAGCTTCCTCTCCTCTCACAGGAGGGCTGACTTCATGGGCCTGTGACACACAGGGCCTTGTGTTTGGTGTAATGCTCTGCCGTCGCCATTCTGAAATTCTTAATTTTATCATTGAACTCGCTTTTTGCAAGTCAAGTCCAATGAGACAACAGAGTGTGTCACCAGCAGAAGAAACACGTCCAACTGTATAGACCCATCGTTCCTCGACGCTCAGGTGGCTGTGCTCTAGAAGCATGAAATTCCTCTGGACTCGTGATTGTGTGGAAGTTCAGAGTACAAGGTGAGGGTGCTCTCTGCAGCTAAATAAGTGGAGGGTGCCGAAGCCCCCAGAAGCCATCTTTTCCTTTTGAACCAGACCTTGCTTCTAGTGCAGAAAGATGACAATAGCACTCTAAGAAACCCAAAGGACCAAGAATCCCTACTGTCTCTTTCTTAATCTGACTGCCCTGAGGTAGCCTGTAACTTACACTGAGAGGGATGGTGTAGATGAGAAGGGAAAGATCTGGCAGTCCATAGCTCCTTTTTCACCGAGTCCTTCTTCCTTATCCATCAACAAGCTAAAGGGAAAGAGTGTGGGTAGAATGTGTTTGCAACAAGAAATGATATAAAGCTGTCGAGTCTGTTTTGTGTAGGATTTCCACTGTTTTGGTTAAGAATGAAATACATGTGGATGTATGAGCTATGAAGTACAAATTGTGTCATTTTGGTGATTCTGCATATGAGGTAAATGTTCTTATATTTTCATTTAAAGTGACATTGCCGAATATAAAGATAGACGAAAAAATTGGTGTTAGTGATTTAAAATTTTAACTTTAAAGAAGATTTTTTAAACTTTGATAATAACAGGCTTAAAAAATCATAATAAAAGAAAATATGTTATATTCTAAGACCTTTAATGGCACTTTTTGCCCTCCTTTTCGAACAAGGGGCCACACGCTCATTTTGCAATGGGCCCTGCATATAATGTACTCTGCTTCTACTCTCCCCCTTGACCACGAAAGAAAATCTTTCTGTTTTACAAACTCAATAGCTCTTTCCCACCTCCAGATCTTCCACCCAACTCTTCCCGCTGCTTGGAGCACTTTCCTTCCTGCCTTTCAGCTGGCCCGGCTTCCGTCCCTTCTGAGCCAAATGTCCCCATTGTTCTCTAGCACACCTCCCTGCTTTCCTCCTAGCACTTACTAGTTATAATTATTTCTTAATTCTTTAATTTACTTTTCCAAAAAACCTCATCTGCTCAGTTACATCATAAACTCCCCAGAGAAAGGGAACATGATCTGTTTACTCACTCATGTGTACTCAGGATGTACAGAGTGGGCAGCCAATCAATATTTGCTGAACGAATAAATTAATTAATGGAATTTGAATTGAAGGAACTTTGTACCCAGATAATGAGGAATGTAAAGTGTCATCCCAGAGAAATGTTGTTTCACAGCGTGAAAGTCTTTCAGTAGGGATGCCAAATAAAGTACGGGACGCCTAGTTAAACGTAAAATTTTATTCGCTAAATCCTGTATCTGATCTTGTGTTTTTATTAGCTAAATCTGACAACTGTAAGAAATAATTATAAGAAGACTTGAGTCTTTAAATAAAGCGTAACTACGATAATGGCACAGTGTAGTAGTTTGAACGTTGTTTCAGTTCTGAACCTACATAGGGATTTGGTTAGAGCTATATATGATTTCCCCCAGAGAAATGCAAATAACCATATGCATTTCCATTTCTAGGAGAAGGTTTACAGACTCTCTGAAGCCCATCCTTGATCCCTCTTGCTCTCACAGTCCCCACATCTATTTGATCTTCAAATCTCCTAAGTATTCCATGGCCATTCACTTCAAGCCATCATTTCTCACTTGGGTTAATATGGTGGCTTCTTAGCTGGTCCTCCCCCGTCCTTATCCCTTTTAATTTGTTTTCACATAGCATCTAGACTAGAAGGTTCTCCCTAAAGTACATTTCATCATTCCTCTCCCTTATTTAGTAGTATTGCAGTACCTATGAAAAGGTCTTTACAATGGCATTGTTTAAGTGTTGTCTCCTGTGTACTTGGTGATAACTCCTCCCTTTCCACTTCAGTTGTACTTCATTATTTGCAGCTTACTGATTCTACCACGTATTTTAGAACTCTATTTGGTGTACTTACTATTCCCTAAGCCTAGAATGTGCTCTTACCTCACTATGTAGGGGAAGAAAAAAAATTTCTTTTATTCTCTTAGGGTCCCTGGCTGTATCTGAAAATTAGGCTGACAAAGATAGATTCACATGAAAAAAGCACGCACATTTATTTAATATCAATTTTATGTCATGATGTGTGAAACTTCATAAGGAAATAAAAAGCCAAAGAGACAGTAAGGACTGAGTACTTTTATGATTGGTTTGATGAAGAGTGATAGTCATGTCATAATGGGAGAGGTTTAAGAGTATGAGGTGAGTATAGTAAACTCGGGGAAATTTAGCAAAGCCTGTTGTTAGGATTCTTTTTGGATCTTTTTCTAAGGAGATAACAATGTTCTTTTCCTGCAGGTGTGGAGAGGGTATTTCTCACGTGAAGGGGTTATGACCTCAGTTTTAGGGGAGAAGGATGGGAGGAAGGTCAAAGTGAACATCCTGCTTCTTCCATTTTCTCAAACTCTTTCAGCTTAAAATAATCAATATACTAAGGTGCCATATTTTGGGGTGCATGTCCTGAACCCCATCTGTCGGCCAACCAGCTGTTTCTCTGTGAATCTTTGCCTGAGTCTCCTCCCCACCATTACCCCCATGTAAGGCTGACTTGGTAAACTGTTTCCCCCTTCCTCATACATGCAGCACACTCAAAGGCATTGCTTATTCATTAGTGATTTCTAGTAGTGCTGGGAATTCTTGGAGCAGTAACTGTGTCATTCAACTTTGTTTGTGTCCCTTGCACAGTGGCTAAGATATAGTAGGTATTCAATGAAGTTTTGACACATGAATAAATAAATGTTTCCAAGTGTTTAACAATTACTGTCACAGCTCATACACATACACACACTTTTTTTTTAAGATTTTATTTATTTGTTTGACAAAGAGAGACACAGTGAGAGAGGGAGCACAAGCAGGGAGAGAGGGAGAGGGAGAAGCTTAATGACTGAGACACCCAGGCACCCATACACACACACAACTTTTTTGCTGACAAATCAAAAAGCAAAGGGAATATTGCAGTGGTATTTATGGTGGGCCGGGTAGCCCATTAAGGATTTATTTTAGTAAGAGATACCATAGTAAGAACAGTCTGGGCAATTCTTAGTGCTTTCCTAAGCTCTAAACTTATTGATATCTGTGAAGATCTGATAATCATGACAAACATGATTTCCTCATGTGAAAATAGGTACAATTTCAGGGACCAAAATGACAATTTTTATAATATATGAAAGAAATCATTAGGCAAATACATATTTTTCTTTTTCTTTTTTCCATCTTTTGGTTTTGCTTTTTGCAGGCTAAATTCCACAAGACACATGCTCATCTACTAAAAATGGTTCTATTAGGCTTATCACAAAAAATAAATATGTTTCAAACAAATTAGAACTGTATGTGAAGCCAGTTACTTCTTTTCATATCAAGGTTCATCAAGTATGAGTATAATGACATCCTGTCAATAATATTGCCTGCCTTGTTCCAAAAGACTGTTCATTAAGTGAAGCTATAAACTTTCTGTCAGAAGGGATATGTGTCGTTTTCTAATTAAAAATTGTTTTCAACACACAAAGTAATTTGTGACTACATTCTTAATATGAAATTCAAGCAATACATATGTACACAGGGTTAGATGTAAACTTCTCCCCTTGGTGGGCTTCTCACACCCTCAGTTCACAGGGCCCTCCCAAGTGGTAATCACTGCTAATATTGTGCTGCCTGATTTGAAGTCCTTCTGTTTTATATATATATATATATATATATATATATATATATATATATATATATATATATATATATATATA
>LNAC01000190.1:965294-990014 GCA_002007465.1 Ailurus styani
ATATATATATATATACATATATATATATATGTATGTATATATATATCCATTTCTCTCTAAATATAGTTTTTTTACACAAAATATACACATTTATCTCTGAAATTCTCAGCGAAATCTGTAGTGAACATTTGTGAGCTTACATTTAGAGTATATACTCTCTTTATGGCTCAGCGCACTGTGTTGGAGAATTCACTCCTTTTTCCTCCTCACCCCCACACTCGACGTAGGATTGACCCGCCCACATTTCCTGCGTGGGACTGAATTGGTTTAGTTATTCAGGGTATTCCTCCTCCAGGCCATAGTGACGGCTTCTGGGTGGGCGCTAAACCCATCTGAGCCAATGAGAAAAGGAGAGACACAATTGAGAACGGTGAGAAGTTGTAATAGATGCTTCACAAAGTCAGAGGTGAGGACTTTCTCCAGAAACTCTCCAGAGCAGAGAGCCCGATGCGGGCCTCGATCCCAGGACCCTGAGATCATGACCTGAGCCGAAGGCAGAGGCTTTAACCCACTGAGCCACCCAGGCGCCCTTGGGGCAACTTTCTTGAGAGTCACATTTTTCCCTTGCCTTTTAATCCAGAGAGAAGAAAAACATTATTAAACATATGGAGAGTATAAAGAGAACTTAAGGCTCATACAAAATATGCCCAGTGTTTCTTAGAAAAAAATAGGAAAGTCAGCTTCCTTCATGAGAGCTTCCATTTCCACTGGAAATGATTAAGGTGAAGGGGAATGAGGTTTTGTTGCTCTTGGATTCACATAAGAAACCCCTCCCTCACCCTCACCTGGTCTTTAAAAACTCTTTAAACTTAAACGGTTTCAAATGAGTTTTTGCCAATTGCAGCTAAGAGTACTAATGGAGAGCCTGTGTTACAGATATGAGATGATTTCTCATCCTCAAGGAATTTATAATAATAAAGACAGATGGTGGCATGGAGGACCATAATTCAGGGGTAGAGATGTGCATGTGGAATGGTTGACTAAAAGATTCACAAAGTCTTCACAGTGGTGCTAATGCCTGAGCCTGAATCTAAATCCTAAGAAGACATTAGCGTTTGGCAAATAAAGGGCGAGAGGAAATTTCAAATAGCAAGCAGGATGGGAAATCGCGGGGGAGTGAGAGAGCATACAGTGAGTTCAGGGATATTCAGAGAATTCTTCATTCAAAATGTATCTGTTGAGGGTCTATATCAGTGGGGATGCCATGATTAAAACAGAAAAAATTCTTGCCCTGAAGGATCTTATGTTTTAGTGGTGTGAAACAGAAAATAATTTAGTAAGTAAACATATACTTAGTAAACATATACATAGAAGGTATATTTTATAAGGTATATTTAAACAAGTGCCATAAAGGAAATAAAGGAGATTAAAGGTGATTATGGAGTGAAGAAAGAAGCATTATCTTATATAGGTAGGTCAGGGAAAACTTCTCTGATAAGGTAATATGATGAAAGCTGCTAGTTGTCTCCCAATGTCCACATTTTCTTTTTCCTTTGGTTGTAAGACACTTGAATGTTAGTTGGCCACAGAATCACACTGCTAAGATTGCACTCCCCAGCCTTTCTTGCAGTTGGTGAGTAAGCACTGGTTAATGGGATATCACAAGAAGTGATGTGTGCAACTGAGCTTTGCCACCCCTTGCCTTTTCTTCTCTCCCAGAGTCTGAGAAGTGAATGTGGTGGCAGATGAAGTGGCTGTCCTAGGCTTCAAGATGGAAGCTGCACTTTGAGAATGGCTAAGCAACATGATTAAAGATGCCTGACTGTCTAATACTATAGAGCAATAATAATGATCTAGGGCCACTATATATTAGATTCATACATGAAAGAGAGATAAACTTCTATCTTCCATCTTTTTCAAATCATTGCTATGTTTTGCTTTGTGACAATAGCCAAATCCATATTCAGATGAATGAGATAACATTTGATCAGTGCCTGAAATACTGAGGAATCATGAACGTTTCTGGACAAAAAGCATTCTTGCTAAGGGAATAGCAAAAGTGAAGGTCCTGCAGTAGATAATACTTGGAATGTTCCAATTACAGCAAGGAGGCCAGGATGAAAGGAATAGGATAAGCAAGAAGGAGAGTGTTACTCTCTGAAGTCAAGAGGGGAACTGATCACCTAGGGCCTACTTAGTCTACTGTAAGGACTTCAAATTTTACTCTGAGTGACAGTGAATTTTACTCTGCTTTTGAGCCATGGGTAACATGATTTAAGGTGTTTTGCAAGGTAATTCTGGTGGTAGGGTGGAGAATGTGAGGGTAAGAAAGCAACAATGGGTAAGCTGGAGGGTATATGTGTGTGTGTTGGGAGCTTTTTTGTGGTTGGTCATTATCAGGAATTATTTTTGATGGGAATTAATAGGGAATAGTTGTTCTTATTAAATTTTATTTTTATGGTAATGGAAAAACAATCTGATAGTGAGGAAAGTCAAATGATTGGGAAAAAGAGACCACTATAGGAGTGAGGTTCTGGAGTAGGGAAGGAGGGTTGGCAGCAGGTATATATGTGGTGGAGTTGGACTAGAACATGGTGATTTTGTTCCTATGACATGTTTATAATGAAGGAAAGACAAAATATTTGGTTTGTTGACTTGGTGATGGGAGTTGAATACCCCGTGCAGCCAGGAATGGAACAAATCAAACGGGACATGGATGTTAAAATGCACCAAAAATGAACCAAAAGTAGACATAAAATATCCCTAAGATTACACAGAATTTTGGGGAAGCCACCAGATTGCCTTATCTTACATCTGTGTTGTTTTAAACACACACGCACACACGCTCACACGCACGCACACCCTTCCCTCTTATCATGGACAAATGAACATTTGATCTAAAACATCAAATAATCTGATACCAGTGTTGACTAACTGTGATACTTTGTGGAAAATTGAATCTTCTCCCTGAGCATTTGCAAAAGAGAGATAATAGTACACTTACATATAACTTGTGAACACAGATCTGTGTATCCAGATCCCTTGTAGATATCTCCATTTGACTTCCCATCAATATTCCAGATATCAAAAATCAAAAGCATTTCTCCTCTGATTTCCCCACCAAATTTAAATGAGTGGGCACTGGCATGGACCAAGTTACCCAACTCCTCCCCCTTCCAATTGTTAACCTAGACTTCTCACTCTCCCATCATCCCAAATTTAACTAATTAACAAGTCCTAAAAATTTTACCCTCTACAAATATCATCTTACCATAATTTCTGTTTCTAGTATCTGAAGTCTAGTTCTTTGTGAATAAAATAGCATGAATTCATAACATTTTCTTTGGATCTGTTTTAATTGAATTGTTTCCTAAATTGTGTTTGTTGTCATTGTTGTGTTCTATTTTTTTCTTCTTCCACAAGGTTTTGCTTTTATTCTCTTAGACTTAAAAAGGAATTCCTCAACAATTTCAGCATTTTTGGTTCATTTTTTTGTGTGCATATGGTTTCTAACCATATTTTTCATAAAATATTTATTACCAAATATTTACTAATATGTAGCAAATATCAAACATCTTAGATTTTATCAGAGTTGTAGAGTATTGACCTTCAACTTTGGAAGAGTGTTTCTGCATCTGGATTTCCTGCTCACCCTGCATTTGAATAATGAGCCCAATAGCCTTATGAGTAATTGAACATTTTGTGCAATTAGAACTCTCCCCTGTATTATAATTTATAGTATAGTTGAATTGAACAACATGTAATGAGTCATTTTACTGAGGCTTTTAAGGAACTTATTTCTGAAGGTCTGTCTAAGAGGCTAAAATATGTCTGAATTAAAAAGAATGACAGGCTGCAATCAGGACTATAAAATAAAGGTGCTCAGTAAGCAGCCCTATTACAATCAGAAAGTGAAGGAAACGGATCTCTATCTTGTGTGCAGAGGCAGAGGAAATGATGAATACCTTAGGTAACTCATTCTGTGCAAAATCAATCTTTCACTGTCAATTTTAAATGAACTAATTTGTTCACAAATCTGCTCAGTCAGTTTGGAAGCATACTCTGTTCCTTCATATTAGCAAATCCTTTAATCTTGACTAGTCCACTGAGTAAGAAATCTAGAAATGTGTTAATATGATTGGACGTATGTAGTAGGATAAGAATTGATTCTTTTAATTAGTGTCTGCTCAAGTTAGAGTCCCTTTCTTGGCTGAACTATTGACCTACTAATATATCAAGAGATTATGTTATGACTAACATATATCCAAAGTTCATTTTAACTCTTTCTTTATCAGCCAGTATTGCAGCAAACTTTCTGGAGACTAAATTCTTTATTTTTTTTTCAATGAATGTTTTGCTTTAAGTATTATAATTTGGAAAATATAAAGGAAGAAATATCTGAACATTAATTCTTTGCACAGCAACGTATCCGAAAATATTGCATTGATCCATCTCTATTTGGAGAAACTGAGTTCTTCATAAATTTAATTATCACTTATTAAAATGAAAAGATGCCCAATACCATTTTTTGCATGAGCCTCACTTTTAAATAATTGAAATTGTATGCACATTTCCTCTATGGTGTTGTAGAAAAATATGAGAAAGAAATCCAAGAAGTGTTATATGAATATAAGATTTTCTTAAGAGATATGGAAATAAAATATTATAAGTACAGAGCTGTCTTTCTGTTATTTTACATATATTGCTAGTTACTGAAAGGCATGTACATTTTGATTTAGAAAACAAACAATATGGAACTTCATGTAAAATGGATGGCTATAAAATTTAGAGATACCTTTCAAACTTATTTAGGCTTTACTTAAATACGGTAAGAAATGTATTCTTAAATGAATTATACCTGCCTATGTTAAATGAAAAACTATTAGTGGGAATGTTGAAAACTATTATATATATTTATATACACATTCTATGGAACTGTTTTTAGATTATCTTTTATAAGTATTATCAGTTTGGCTATTTTTCCAATTTTTCAAAAATTGTTCCATCACTTAAAATAGAGCACAAAGTATTAGCAACGAATTTGAGACAGGCTGTGTTCCTGTATTTCACACACACTGTGGTGAGAAATTTGGAAGGACTGAGTGCATTTACTTCATTCAGCAAATATTCATCTTACACCTTCCTTGTGTAATGTCCTGTACTCGGCATTTTGTGGGAACTGGAAAGCTGTCAGATGCAATTTCTAACTTAAAGGAAATTTTAATTCGAACTTTAATTTCAGAGGCCATGCATTATTTTAACACGGAAGTAGGGTTTACGCTTTGTGCACAAGTGATATCCTTATCCCCTCCCTCAAAACTGCTCCACTACTGCTCTTTCCCATCTCACTGTGGCAACTCCATTCTTCCCATTGATCAAACCAAAAACCTTTGAGATCATCTTTAATTCCTCTCATTCCTTCTCACTCCACACTTAATTTGGTAGGAAATACTGTTGCCTCTATCTTAAACTTTACCCAGAATCAAAGTGTTCCACCTCCTCCAGAGCTTCCTCTCTGGTGCAAGTTACCACCATCTCTCTCTCGGGTATTGTATAACCTCTGAATTGTTCTCTTAACATCTCTGTCTCTGGCCCTCCCCTCCCCCACATTCTAGTAACGCATTTCAGGGTGATCCTGTTAAAACTTAACTCGGATCCTATCATTCCTCTGTGCAAAACCTTTAATGTCTCTCTATTTCACTCATCACAAATAGCTAAGTACTTACAATGGCTTACAAGGTCCTTAAAGAACCTGCCCTCTCTTATTTCTATGATCTCATCTCTTTTTTTCCCCTTTCATTCTGTTACAGTCATATTGGCCTTCTAGCTATTCCTCAAGTACCCCACTCACACTGCTCCCTTAAAGCTTGGGCACCAGCTGTTCCCTCTGCCTGTGAGCCTCCTCACCCAGACAGCCACATGGTTAACAGTTGCCACCTCCTTCCAGGATGCTCAAGTGTCTCAGTCTCTGTGAGGACTGCCTTGACAACCATATTGAAAATCACAAACTTTGACCCTGCAATCCAAATCCTCCTTGTCTCATTTTATTATTTTTTTCTTAGGACTTTTCCATTTCTGACAGTCTACATAGTTCACTTATTTATTATGGCTATTATTTACTGTCTCCATAGAATGTCTGTTTTGTGTGCTGATGGTATTCTGAACATTTAAATTAATGCCTGGTACGTGGTAATATTCAATAAATATTTGTTGAATAAAAGAAGAGTTAACATTTATACTAGATTGTGGTTCGAGTATAAAATCTTTTGTTTTTAAGAGTGTGGTCACTTGTGGTATGTTATTATGTTGCATTATTAACTGCATTCTCTCTATTTTAATTTATTCATTACTATTCTTTTTTTTAATTATTATTTGCCCCAGGGGTACGGGTCTGTGAATCATCAGGCTTACATCTTTCACAGCACTCACCATAGCACAAACCCTCCTCAATGTCCATAACCCATCCACCCTATCCCTACCCTCCCACCCCTCAGTAAACCTCAGTTTGTTTTGTGAGTTTAAGGGTCTCTTAACTATTCTTAATATTTAGATAATTTATAGGTGCTTAAAAATGGTGTGAATCAATTGGTTGACTTTAAATTCTGTTTCTCTTTTGGTGTAATTAATTCATTCAGTATATTGTCTCGTGCATTGTTTACAGGAATGGAAAAGGTTATATCCCGTGTGGAGGGAAATTTGGTAGTATTTGGCAAAATTACATATACTCAGAATCTTGAGTCCAATTCTCTAAAAGCACACTCTGAAGAGAAGATTCATATACAAATGGGTAATTAGGGAAGTGCTCCTAGGAAACTGCTAAAGGAGTGAGGGCAAGGAAGATGAAGATGTCTTGCAATATTTCACTTTCAGGCAGTTTTCAGAAAGAAGTTTCTGTCTGATTTCACAGGGATACCTGGGGTTTCACACTTTGACACCAATTCATCCTTCACAAAAAGCACCCCTGAAAGGAGGTAAATTCAGTGATGCCTGGTCCAGTATCCTGAGGGCTGTCCTCCAGTTGCAGCTGAGGACCATAAGTAGCAAAAACTCGGGGCGCCTGGGTGGCTCAGTCAGTTAAGCATCTGACTCTTGATTTCAGCTCAGGTCCTGATCTCAGGGTCCTGAGATGGAGCCCCACATCGGGCTCTGCATCTGGGCATGGAGACTGCTTAGGATCCTCCCTCTCCCTTTGCCCCTCCCCCAGCTTGTACTCTCTCTCTATCTCTCTCTAAAATAAATAAATAAAATATTTTTTAAAAAGAAGCAAAAACTCACTCCAGGAGGCTGAGGAAGGAGCGCACAGAAGTGGGAAGAAGGGAGATCGAAAGGGAGCATAGACTACATCTGGTGTATTCAGCAACCCCATCTCTAAGAACGTATTCCAAATATATTGGATGTACTGGCAAAAATACAGAGCGAGGACCCCACAGGCTCCTGAGAGTGGCACTATTATACCAAAGAATAGAATTAACTCAGATATCAATCAGTAGACTGCTTGGTACATTCACATATTGGAGAACCTTAATTACAAGATGAACGAGGGTGATCTCTTTCTACTGGTAGTTTTATCTAACTTCTGTCGTTAAGTTAAAAAAACACGTCTGCTAATTTTTATTTAAGAAAGTGCTGGGAATACAAATATTAGTATGTATTACTTGCTTGTATTTTCAAAAATATATAATGGAAAAAACCCTCAAAATTAATAAAATTCTTTACTTTCAGGGGGAGTAAAGGAACAAAATGAATGGGGCAGTGATGGAAGCAAGGTTTTGTGGTGCATCTTTTTACGGAGCTGTGTAACTATTTAACACAATTGAAAACAATCGTGCAACAGTATACATAAAAACAATCAACATAATTGATTTGTATCTAGTCACAAATTTAAATGTGAAAATTCACTAAAAATTGAAAAACATCTGAAGCAAGTAAACTTAACTTTATACCCGTTGGACGAATAATCACACACAAAAAAGAGAATAACTTTGACTTTGAAATACATTACTTGATTGGCCATCCTTAGTGTAGTATATTCAAATGATAAAAAAATCTTAAACTTTATTCAATATTCTTAATTTTAATGGTAAACTTAATATAATTTTGAAATTATTATAGGTATATTTTAAAATAAATAAAATAAACAACTATATTAATATCTTTGGAAGCCACAAATTTTTGATTTAGAGAAAAAAGATAAAATTATAAAATACAAAAAGCTAAGTAAATCTATATAAAACTATATAATCTTAAAATAAAAATATCAATATTGATTCGAATTCACTGTGTGTGTGTGTGTGTGTGTGTGCATGTGTGCGTGTGTGCGTGTGTGTGTGTGTGCATCATTTATTTCCAGGCTTTGTCCACTGGGAAACAAGTCATGAGAATTCTGTAGCAATGTGCACCCCACCTCAGGGAAATCAATGATTCTCTACCTAAAATGTAAGAGCTAAAATTATAAAACTCTTATTTATTTTTTTAAAGATTTTATTTATTTATTTGACAGAGAGAGAGAGAGAGAGATCACAAGTAGGCAGAGAGGCAGGCAGAGAGACAGGGAGAGGAGGAAGCAGGCTCCCCGCCGAGCAGGGAGCCCGATGCGGGCCTTGATCCCAGGACCCTGAGATCATGACCTGAGCCGAAGGCAGAGGCTTTAACCCACTGAGCCACCCAGGCGCCCATTATAAAACTCTTAGAAGAAGATACAGGAGTGAATCTTCATGATCTTGGGTTACGTAATAATTTCTTAGATTCAACACCAAAAACCACAAGCAATAAGAAAAGATCAATAAGTTGACCTGCATCAAAATTAAAAATTTTTGTGCCATAAATGACATCATCAAGAAAGTGAAAAGACATCCTCCAGACTGGGAGAAAATATTTGAAAATCATACCTCTGATAAAGAACTTGTATCCGGAATGTATAAAGAACTCTTAAAACTCAATAATAAAAAGACAACCCAACCATAAAACTGGGCCAAAGATTTGAATAGATATTTCTTTAATGAAGATATATGAAGTTGTAATAAGCACACACACACACGTGCACGCACGCACACACACACACACACACACACACACATCCCACTCAACATCATTAATCATTTAGGAAAGGTAAATCAAAACCACAGAGATATCACTCACAAAGAAAGTGGCTTTAATGAAAAAGGCAGAGGGGCACCTGGGTGGCTCAGTTGGTTAAGTGTCTGCTTTTGGCTCAGTCATGATCCCAGGGTCCTAGGATTGAGCCCTACATTGGGCTCCCTGCTCAGTTGGGAGCCTGCTTCTCCCTCTCTGTCTGCTACTCTCCCTGCTTGTGCTCTCTCTCCCAAAGAAATAAATAAAATCTTTAAAAAGTAATAAAATAAAAAATAAATAAAATCGACAGACAATAGCCAGTACTGGCAAGGATGTAAATTGGAAATTGGAAACCTACTTCATTGCTAGTGGGAATATAAAATGGGGAGCCATTTTGGAAAACCACTTGGCAGTTCTTCAAAATGTTGAGCATAGAGTTATATGACACAGGAATTCCACAACTAGTTTTGTACCCTAGGTAAATATAAGTCCACATAATAACTAGTATATGAACGTTCATAACAGCATTATTCATAATAGACAGAAAAGCATTTGAATGGCTATCTACACATGAATGGTTAAAAAAATTATGGCATACCCACACAATGGAATATTATTCAGCAATATGAAAGAATGAAGTATACTTTAAAAATATAACTATGAGCTCATAGTGGTAACTAACACACATACACATACACACACAACCAGCTACCATTGGTAGTTGTTCACTCACCATCTTACTTTTCTGAAAATCGATAAAATGACAAAAAATATCATTTTTCAAATTGTCCATTTAGCCTAATGATATTTATTTATAATGCTGTTTCAGTGAGATGGAACTTAAAGATATTTTATACTAATCCTAAAATATTAAAACCTTTAGGTTATAAATTTGATAATTACACTGTTAATATTGAAAATAACATTTATGTTTTTTCCTTCATAAGTTTATTTTGTCCTTCTCTGAACTTTTTGCTTTGGTCTCTTTGCTTTATACTCCATGGGTTCAACCACTCTTAAGGAAATACTACTCCTACTGAAAAAAAACTTTGAGTGCTAAGTGGAAACACATTTTCACACATACATGGATAGGACTTGTGGAACAGTTTCTTGTCTTTGTAAATAGAATTAATTTAATTTTATTATTTATTATTTGTTTTTGCTTATGTTTGTCATTTTTTCTCTTTTTTTAATTTAAACTCAATTACCCAACTTACAGCACATCATTAGTTTTTAATATAATGTTCATTGATTCATTAGTTGCGTATAACACCCAATGTTCATCCCATCACCTGCCCTCCTTAATGCCCATCACCTAGTTACTCCATCCTCCCACCCAACCTTCAGTTTGTTTCCTGTAGTTAAGAGTCTCTCATCATTTTTCTCCCTCTCTGATGACTTTCCATTCAGTTTTCCCTCCTTTCCCCAATGGTCCTCTGCACTGTTTCTTAAACTCCATATGCAAGTGAAGCCATATGACAGTTATCTTTCTCTGATTGACTTATTTCAATAGCATTAATTTTAAACCTGAAGTTTTTAGCAAGATGTTCTCTATGGGTTCTGAAAATCAATCAGCACCAGCAAGGGAGTATCATGTCATTAACAAAGATATACATTAGATGAAAACAAAGATTTCAGTTTATACTAAAATTAGGAAAAAAACTGATAAAACAATCATCTTGTGATTGCTTGAGATTGAATAATAAAAATGAACAGAAATTGGAAGCCCTCACGCTTAAATTTTGCTCACAGATACAATAGCTTTAACAATACATTATCTTTTTGCAAGAAAGCATATGTATATATACATATACATAGACATGTATATATATAGATACAGATATTTTTTAACTTGAGACTGTATTTAAGACTCCCATTTGATTTACAGAACCAATTGTAAAATCTACATCCCAAGGCTGTGAAAAATACATTTCCATTTTGTTTTTACAGAGAGATAGCACAAGGGAAAGACCAGCAAGTCGTGGAAGTGGTCAGTGCCTCTGACATCCCCAGGTGCTGTCCTGGAGATTTGTCAGTCCTCTCTGCCTTGTGCACTGATGCTGAAGACTCCCCCCTGACCAGAGCCTAGTCATTTGCCAGGCTCTCCCCATCGTGGGGAGTTACACAGCAACTGATCCTCATGCTCACCCTGCTGTCAAAGCATTCCAATTTTTAATCGCTACATGACTTGTCAGATTCAATATGAACCACATGGTTACAATTAAAACCTCTCTAATAATGAGAATGCCAAAAAAATGGGGGGGGGACTTTAAGCATGTTTCCTGTCACTGTTCACATTCTGAAACTAAGTGTAAGAAAGTTCCTCAACTAAAATTTATGTTTGCACTTTGAAAGACTAAATTGTTACATCCTTAATTCTTACAATAAACCGCTATATCATCAAAAGGATGTGCCTGCATTTACTGAGTATTTCTAAGGTTCTGGCTGATTCTCATTGAGTACATTTCCACTACGGAAAAGAATTCATCTCCCATGATGAGGAAAGAAAGCAGCCAAACTCCGGTTCCAGATCTGTACACCACACCTGTCACTTCCTTACCTACTGGGAGACATTTTCTTTTTGGCTATTTTGAGCTGGAAATGCTAAAGCATATTTTAAGAACTCTTCTTAAACTCAAAAGAATGAACTTTATTAAAAGGAAAAAAAAAAGAATGAACTTTGTTTTCCTGAGAATGTTCCTTGAATCACAGTCTCAGTTATTTCTTCCCTAGAGTTTGAAATTTTGAATTTCCACAGGATTGAGAATTAAAATGAAAATGGAAAGCATATTCTATTAACTAAACATTGAAATTAATTTACTTGCAACTGTATGTAAATATTGATCCTATGTTTTAGAACATGTTTAAAAAGAGATGTGCCAAATATTGTTAATACCTGGATTTTGACAAGATTTTTCTGCACAGATGGATGTCACATCAGCTAAGCGACACATCAGGCTCTTGTTGAAAAGACACAGTGGTGTATATGATAGTTGCAGACAGCCCATTCTAATTCTACAGCTTGCCCCCAGTGCTTACTGAGATTGGGTATAGGAGAAATTAGTCTTAGATCTCCTATGTGGAGTAAATACCTTAGAAATTAGACATTACTGTATTTTACTTAATAAAAAAATGATTTCTGTCCCAATATCTCAGGATTTTTTCCCAGAACATTTATTTAAGTGTCCTTTTACATATTTGTTTTCTGAATGCCATCAAACAGCAAAAAAACTATGCGTTAATCTATAGTATTGTTTTCTTCTTTTTTTATTTTTTATTTTCTTGCAGTAAGAATACAACATGAGATCTACCTTCCTAACAATTTTTTTTAGGTTTTTATTTGAATTCCAGTTAGCTAACATACAGTGAAATATTAGTTTCAGGTGTACAATACAGTGATTCAAACACTGCTGTACAACAC
Source organism: Ailurus styani (assembly GCA_002007465.1). Taxonomy (NCBI): domain Eukaryota; kingdom Metazoa; phylum Chordata; class Mammalia; order Carnivora; family Ailuridae; genus Ailurus; species Ailurus styani. The sequence goes on from LNAC01000190.1 coordinate 977,728, forward strand.
CCGGTGCTCATCACAACAAGTGCCCTCCTTAATCCCCAACACCTGTTTATCCATTCCCCCCCGCAACCTCCTTTCTGGTAATCATCACTTCGTTCTCCATAGTTAAGAGTCTGTTTCCTTGGTTTACCTCTCTATATCCTTTTTTGTCCCTTTGCTCATTTGTTTTATTTCTTAAATTCCACATATAACTGAAATCATATGATATTTGTCTTTCTCTGACTTACTTCATTTAGCATAATACCCTCTAGCTCCATCCATATTGTTGCAAATGGCAAGATTTCATTCTTTTTTATGGCTGATTATTATTATATTGTATATAGATACCACCTCTTCTTTATCCATTCATCAGTTGTTGGACATTTGGGCTGTTTCCATAATTTGGCTATTGATAATAATGCTGCTATAAACATTGGACTCCATGTATCCCTTCGAATTTGTATTTTTGTATTGTTTGGGTAAATACTTGGTGGTGCAATTGTTGAATTGTAAGGTAGTTCCATTTTTAGCTTTTTGAGGCACCTCCATACTCTTTTCCAGAGTGGCTGCACCAGTTTGCATTTCCACCAACATTGCAAGAGGAACACTCTTCTCCACATCCTTGCTAACATCTCTTGTTTCCTTTTTTTTCCTGTAACTTATTTTATTTAAATTCAATTAGATAATATATAGTGCATCATTAGTTTCAGATGTAGAGTTTAGTACTTCATCAGTTGCATATAACATCCAGTGCTCATTACATCATGTGTCCTCTTTAATGCCCATCACCCAGTTACCCATCCCCCCCACGTCCCCTCCAACGACCCTCAGTTTGTTTTCTATGCTTAAGAGTGTCTTATGGTTTGTCTCCCTTTCTGATATTATCTTGTTTTATTTTTCCCTCACTTCTCCTATGAGCCTGTTTTTTTTTCCTTAAATTCCACATATGAGTAAAACCATTTGATAATTGTATTTCTCTGACTGACTTATTTTGCTCAGCATAATACCCTCTAGTTCCATCCACATCAGTGTAAATGGTAAGATCTCATCCTTTTCGATGGCTGAGTAATAGTCCATTGTGTATATATACCACATCTTCTTTATTCATTCATCTGTCAATGGACATCTGGGCTTTTCCCATAGTTTGGCTCTTGTGAACATTGCTGCTATAAACTTTGGGATGCACATGCCCCGTTGGATTACAGCGTTTGTATCCTTTGGTTCAATACCTAGTAGTACAATTGGTAGGTTGTAGGGCAGCTCTATTTTTAACTTCTTGAGAAACCTCCATATTGTTTTCCAGAGTGACTCTACCAGCTTTCATTCCTACCAACAGTGAAGAAGCTTCCCCTTTCTCTGCATCCTCAGCAACATTTGTTGCTTCATGACTTGTTAAACTATTCCGACTGGTGTGAGGTGGTATCTCATCATGGTTTTGATTTGTATTTCCCTGATGCTGAGTGATGGTGAGCATTTTTTCATATGTCTTTTGACCATTTGTATGTCTTTTCTGGAGAAATGTCTGTTCATGTCTTCTGTCCATTTCTTCAGTGGATTATTTGTTTTTTGGGTGTTAAGTCTGATAAGTTCTTTATAGATCTTGGATACTATTTCTTTATCTGATAAGATATTTGTAAATACTTCTCTCATTCTGTAGATTGTCTTTTGGTTTTGTCGACTGTTCACTTTGCTGTGCAAAAGCCTTTTATCTTGATGAAGTCCCGATAGTTCATTTTTGCCTCTTTCCCTTGCCTTTGGAGATGTGTCTAGCAAGAAGTTGCTGCCCCCAAGGTCAAAGAGGTTGCTGCCTGTGTTCTTCTCTAGGATTTTGATGGATTCTTATCTCACATTTAGGTCTTTCATCCATTTTGAGTTTATCTTTGTGTATGGTGTAAGAAATGGTTCAGTTTCATTCTTCTGCATGTGGCTGACCAATTTTCCCAAGGCCATTTGTTGAAGAGACTGTCTTTTTTCCATTGGATATTCTTTACTGCTTTTTTGAAGATCAATTGACCATAGAGTTGAGGATCCATTTCTGGGCTCTCTATTCTCTTCCATTGATCTCTGTGTCTGTTTTTGTGCCAGTACTGTGCTGTCTTGATGATTATAGCTTTGTAAGATAGCTTGAAGTCTGGAATCGTGATCCCACTAGCTTTGGTTTTCTTTTTCAACATTCCTCTGCCTATTCGGGGTCTTTTTCTGGCTCCATACAAACTTTAGGATTATTTGTTCCTGCTCTGTGAAAAATGTTGATGGTATTTTGATAGGGATTGCATTGAAGTGTACTCTGGGCAGCATAGACATTTTAACAGTATTTGTTCTTCCAACCTGTGAGCATGGTATGTTTTTCCATTTCTTTGTGCCTTCGTCAATTTCTTTCATAAGTGTTCTACAGTTTTCAGAGTACATATCCTTTACTTCTTCAGTTAGGTTTATTCCTAGATATCTTGGGTTGTTGATTTTAGCCATTCTGACAGGTTTGCTGTGATATCTCATTGGAGTTTTGATTTGTAGTTCCCTGATGCCAAGTGATGTTGATTATCTTCTCATATGTCTGTTGGCCACCAGTATGTCTTTGGAAAATGTCTTTTCATGTCTTTTGCCCATTTTTAAATTGGATCATTCATTTTTTGTGGGTTGAGTATTATAAGTGCTTTGTGTATTTTGGATGCTAACTCTTTTTTTAATGCTATCTTTTTTTAAAAGATTTTAATTATTTATTTGACAGAGAGAGACACAGTGAGAGAGGGAACATAAGTAGGGTTAGTGAAAGAGGGAGAAGCAGGCTTCCCACAGAGCAGGGAGCCCTACATGGGGCTCGATCCTAGGACCCTGGGGTCATGACCTGAGCTGAAGGCAGATGCTTAATGACTGAGCCACCCAGCCACACCTGGATACTAACTTTTTATCAGATCTGTCATTCACAAATATCTTCTCCTATTCCATAGTTTGCTTTTTAGTTTTGTTGATTGTTTCCTTCACTGTGCAGAAGCTTTTTATTTTGATGAAGTCCCAGTAGTTTATTTTTGCTTTTGTTTCCCTTGTCTTTGGAGATTGTTAAAGATTGTAGAAGACTAGTTTACTATATAGTTGTGGGTTCATTTTCTGGGTTTTCTATTCTGTTCCATTGGTCTATGTGTCTGTTTTTGTGCTGATCCCATACTGTTTTGATCACTACAGCTTTGTAATATAATTTGAAATCCAGAATTGTGATGCCTCCAGCTTTGCTTTTCTTTTTCAAGGTTGCTTGGACTATATGGGTCTTTTGCGGTTCCATACAAATTTTAGGATTGTTTTTTCTAGTTCTGTGAAAAATGCTGGTCGTATTTTGATAGGGATTGCATTAAATGTGTAGATTGCTTTGGGTTTATAGACATTTTAACAATATTTGTTTTTCTGATCCATAAGCATGGAATCTCTTTCCATTTCTTTGTGTCATCTTCAATTTCTTTCATCAGTATTTTATAGTTTTCAGAGTACAAGTCTTTCAGTTACTTTATAGTTTTCAGAGTACAGGTCTTTCACTTCTTTGGTTAGGTTTAGTCCTAGGTGTCTTATAATTTCCAGCGCAGTTGTGAATGGGATTTGTTCCTTAATTTCTCTTTCGGTTGCTTAATTATTGGTGTATAAAAATGCAACAGATTTTTGTACATTGATTCTGTATCCTGGGACTGTACTGAATTCGTTTGTTAGTTCTAGCAGTTTTGGGGTGGAGTCTTTTGGGTTTTCTATATAGAATATCAGGTCATCTGCAATTAGTGAAAATTTTACTTCTTCCTTACCAAGTCGAATGTCTTTTATTTCTTTTTGTTGTCTGATTGTTGTGGCTAGGATTATGTTAAATACCCTCTTAAATTTTTAAGTGCACAAAACATTATGGTTGACTATGGGTACAATGTTATATAGCAGCTTTCTCGAGCTTATTCATCTTGCTTAACTGAAACTTTACACCCATTGAATAGTAATTCCCCATCAAGAACTTTGTTATGGAAAGTGTGAGCTAAAGAGTGAAATCCTAGAGAAAGCACTAAATGAGTAAGATTCCCCATCGCTAGATGTATATTGTTGCCATGTGTCACAGTCCCTTAAAATGGAAAACATTTCAATGATTTATGGAATCCAGATTTCCATTAATCTTCTTCAGAATTGTCAAGCATGTCTCCTCTACATAAAAAAGTTCAACTGTTCATTTATCATTTAATAAAAAAAAAAAAACAAGGAGCAAACTCTACTTACGACTTTCCTTTCCACTTGCTGTAGGCTAGTCCTGTGCCAAGGAATATCTTGAAAAAGGAAATCTAAGCACATCTTTTTAAATACCTAAGTTCATATACAACTTCAGGGTTTATTGAGTGGAAATATTTACAAAATCTCTACCTCATTTACCAACACAACACATAGCTTCCGTTCCATAGGCCTAGGCTTCTTGGGCCAATGCCATACCTTTGTATCCACAATAGGAATAGAGTTCTTAATCAGGCATGCAGTAGATACTAACAGATGATTAGCAAGGTAGATTCTTACAAAGATAAAAATTAATTTCTATTAGTCATAAAGAATCCTCATCCTAACGAATTGCTATCCGAATCAATATATATCGAGAGAGTCATATCCCTAGAGTTTTTTCTGTATTTCTTATTATTTTTCTTTATTTACTGTTAAAAACTGTAATTGAACACCATGTTGTATTAGGATTCTTAAACTTTCTACCCATTACTCTAGTACAAGCCATCCAAACTTCCAATGTCTAGTCAACTTATTAAGAGAAAATGGAAATATCCTATGCCTGGTGAAATAAAAACTTAGGGTATTTCTCATTTAAATTGGTCACTGAAATTGGCACCTTAAACATTAGGATCTATTCTTTTTAACTCAACTCAAACACATTCTACTAAAAAGTAGAGTTTGATGAGATTGTATTGAAGTTTTCAATTCTGGTATGACCATTAAAATCTTAGATACATTTGAATCAATTATTTATTTCTCTCTACTTGGATAGTAAAACAAATTAATTGACTGTGGTATCACACTATTAATCCACACCAGTGAGTATAGCAACTTTTATGTTTACTGCAAAAATTTATTGAAGGAATTACATTACATTCACTGTTTGTAAGTTCCACTGTTTTGTCTTTCCATGTAGTTTTGCTATTTACCAACATAGTTTTCTGCTCTGTCCAGATCTTTTTGTATACTTGGGAAGCAAAATTCTTCCCTATGAGTGCCAACTTGGAGCCCTGGTACTAACTTGAGGTCATCCTGCACTCATTTCTTTGTATCCTCCACAAATCATGTTCTGCTTTATATCATGTGGCATAACCCACTACACTCACTGTTGAGAATGGGGCCATTGCTACACCATGTTGCTACAACATCACAATGATGAACAGTGCTTAAATTTATTTGTATATACATATATATTTAAAAACATTTTAAATTTATAATGAATGAATTATAATGAAATTATAATTATAATTCAGAGGATCTTCATGAAATGTCCAAAATATGGACAAAGTCGGTCAGGAAAATGGGTACTTTTTTTTTCTCATTCTTTTCTGTAATAGCAGTTCATAAGTTTTCAACACAATTTTACTTTTACTCCAAGTTAATATGAGAGTGCTTTACATCACTTCGTATGTTACATCCTATTAAATATTTATAATCTACTGAATGGACTATCATATTTAGCAATAAAAATATAGGACACCCAGTTAAATTTGAATTTCAGATAGATCATGGAACTTTAAAACTTATTTGGGACATAGTTTCCTAAAAAGCTATTCATTCTTTACCTGAAATTTGAATTTAATTTACTGTCCTGTATTTATCTTACAATCTTACTTGTTGATTTGTTAAAATTTTCTAGTGAAAATAATTCTAAAACTAAGAAAAAGACCATGATAGGAGCCCATTCTGACGTGATGAATTACCACATAATTGGTTAGATATACTTAAGGCTAGAGAACATCTGTCAAAGTAGAATATGCACAGAGCAAAACACAATTTCGGTTGACTTAATCCCTATCCCATTGCCATAAAAGTGTTCATTGATTATCTATGATTTTAGGAACTAACTATACTAATTTCAAATGTAACCAGTGCAGCAAAAGTTACTTGAAGTTAGGTAGAAAGTTCTGATACTCAAGAGAGAGATGCAGCCAAGAAGTGATGCAACTATTTAGGTGCAAAGAGAAGAGGCCAAGAACAGAAACATAAAGACCCCTGCATGTAAGGAGTGGCAGAAGACCACTCTAGAAAGAGACTGAGACACCATCAAGGGGATGAAGACAAGAGGAAGCATTCTCCACAGAAATAAACCACAGTCTCCCTTGAGAAGATGGCTACTCCTGTGACGGGAGGGAAGGAAAGATTCAAGATAAGCCTGAAATATTGGTGATACCAGAAATAAGTACTGGAACAGATGGTGTAGAAATGTCAAAAGGATCTAGGAGCCAACATGAAGGGATTCCTTTAAGCCCAAACAATAGTAATATACTAAAATTCATTAACTAAAATTTGATTCCATGAGTCTCTGTAGAAAATAGTGAAAGATAGATGATAGATAGATAGATAATAGATAAAGAAGAGAGGAAAATTTTTCCCTTACAGTGACGTGCTGGCTAATAAATATAGAAAGAATGATGGAATCACCATTGTGTCATCATAATTGTAAAAATTGATTCAAGAAATAATCAGGGGCGAAGGTGGAGGTTAAATGAGTTTCAGACTCTTTATATAATATTAAGTATCTTTCCACAAATTACAATTATAGTTCATCTTCATTATTTACGAATGAATTCAGTTGCTCCTAAAAAATTCATTGGTAACCCCAAGTTCAATACTCACGGCATTTTCTGTCATTATTCATGGATATACACAAGAAGGATGAAAATCTGAGCCATTTAATGTGCGTGTGCTTAGCTGAGGTTGAGCAAGGCAATACTCTGCCTTCTTATTTCAACTATCATTCTGTAAACCAGAGTGTTTTTCAAGGTGTATTGTCAGGTTTTTGCAATTTCATGCTTTTTATTGGCTATTTTGCTGTTTAACTTGTCTCTAAAGTGTAGTGATAAAGTCCTTTCCCACGTTCCTAAGGGTGAGAACATTCTGATATGCCTTATGGAGAAAATACTGTTAGACAAGCTTCTTCCAGCATGAATTACAATGTTGTTGTCCACGGGTTTAATTAACGTTAATGAGTTGACAACATTTATTAAATAAAGTGTCTTTAAACAAATGAAAACCCACACAAAACAAGGTTATATATTGATTGGCTGATGAAAATGTTGTGACTAGCAACTCTAAGGAATTTAATCCTGTAATTTTTTTGGAAGCAATGCTCAGTACTTCCTAATTCAGTGTTCACAGAAAGTCTGTAGAACATAGAACTATTTTGAATAATGGCACTCAACTGTAATTACCAAGGGAGAAATAATAAACATACAGTGGAGATACTGGACAAAACTTTAACTAAGTGATTCCAATTAATAACACTCATAAGGGGCAAATGGATATTATGGTCCACCAGGTTTGATACTCTGAAAAGCGTATAACTTTCTTTATGCAGTATTCCAGACCAAAATGTTTAAAAGCTGAATTGAATATTGAGGAAATACCAGAGAACTCTCACAAAATGAAAAGCATTCTATAAAGCAATTAGCTTATATTCTTAAAAAATATCAATGGCCTAAAAATCAAAGAAAGATTGGGGGACTTGTCCATATTAAATGGATTAACAGAAGCATGTAAACGCATCATGCAGTTCTTCACAAGAGACTGTACCAAAAAAGAAGCTATAGAATACATTAAGAAAATGGACCATATTAGGTAACAGTTTTATATCAACATTCAGTTTCCTGAATTTGATTATTGTACTGTGGATATGTCAGAAAATATTTCTGTTCTTAAGAAATACACACAGAAGTGACATGGGGTAAAGAAAAATGAAGTATGTAACTTACAGAAAACACAGCATATAATTATCTATCATTTATTGAGAAGAAAGAGATCACAAAAGTAGCAAAATATTACAAATAGGTGAATCTGGTAAAGAGAATTATTTGTACAATTCTTGCAACTTTTGTTTGTTCAGAGTGATTTCAAGATACACAGTTTTTGAAAGGAGGATAAGGAAGCTCAGGAGGGTGTGCTGTTGGAGGAATCCAGAGAAAAGGAAGTTGCCCGCAGTGTCAAATGCTACAGAGGTGAGTGAGGTTGGGGATTTAGATTAGACTTAGCAGCAGGGAGTTGCTGGTGAAGCCAATATCTGTGGTTTTGTAGAGATAGAAGCCTGCTTGTCGTGGGTACAAATGAAGTGGGGTGTGGGAATACAGACACCAAATTCTAGAATTTTATCTGTTAAAGGAAATATGGTAAAAGGTGGAATGATTGAAGGAATTGTGTTTTTTTGGTTTGGTTTTAAATAGGAGACATGTGAACATTTTTAAATGGGAATGGGGACCCATGTTTCACCAGTGAGAGGGAGGGGGAAGAGTTGAAGGCAAGTGGAAAGGAGGTAATGATCAAAAAGGAAAGGTGCTAATGAAAAGTAGGAGAAAGGATGACAAACACAGAGAGGATAGGAGGCAATGTTGAATTCAACTTAATTAACTGGAAAATGGATCTTTTTAAAAATTCAAACGGTATTATGATATCTTTTAGGTTTCCTTAAGAAAACTCAGTTTATGAAATCCCTTAGATTATAATAAGGGAGGTAGCATGTTCATATAGAGAACATGTTTTAAAGTTACAGTATGTTTTCCAATCTGGAAAAAGCAATAATTAATCTTTAGTATTGTGATATCTCAAAAAAATAGGGATATGATTTGTAATAATATGTTCTAGCACCTTTTCTTTTTTTCCTCTGAAATATCTCCCTTGTGAGCATGTCCATTCTCCTGATATTGACTCTGCTTTCAGGCCTACATGTCTAACTGCCTTCAGAAGTGTGACACTTGGATGTTTCACCTTAAACTCCACAATCCTCTTCCCCAAACCTACTTCTTTGCACTTTTTTTTTTAGTATCTAATTGAGGTGAAAAATAGTGCAGCTCATTTAAAAATATTAAAAATTAAAAAATAATTTTAAAAAATAGACATAGTTTATCTTCAATGAATGAGTAATTGCCTAATGCATTCTTCCAGGTTGCCAGGGCAAAAATCACGCATTCCAAAGAGAAGAAGAGTATCACATTTATTTTTGGCTAGAGACCTAATCAAGGAGGTAATGATTTAGCATCTGTGGAGTAGCCTAAGAAACAAACAACACTAATGGTGAAGTCTACTTTAAAGTCCCATTAAATGCTAAGGGAACTGTTAAAATTTCAACCTTATAATTAAAATATTCAACTTTGGTGCTCGTGTTTGAACCTGCGCTGAAATTGCACAAATAGAACTGCTGTGGCTGCATGAGATGCTAGATTTGCTAACACCAGCTCCGTAGGAAGCCCAAGTAACTTGTAAAAAGTTCAGCTAGATCCTGGGATGTAAATACTCACCAGTGAAACAACTCTAACTGAAAATGGTAAACTTGAGTTCGATTGTTTTGTTTGTGTGGGAGCAGGAGGAAGTGACAGAGGAAAATAAAAAAGAGAAAGGGAATGCAGGGACGAGTGTGTCTCTAAGAAAAATAAAAAAGCAGGATCTTTTTTTTTTTTTCTGGTACTATGTACCAGAATGTTAGTTGACTATTAACTCTCTGCTTATTCTTCTTTGAATTGTTGGAACCAAAGCCATGTGACATTTACTCCACAGCATCTTTGCATGTTACATTTTTTTATTTTCTTTGGACAAAAGACCATGGCAACTTACTTGATCGGGGCCACAAATACACAAGCTTTTCGAATCTCAGAATCTAGCAAATGTAAAGGGACCAGATTATTTTAGCATTAAATTAGATTAAGGTGTGTTTTTAGAAAAAGCCATATTTATCATTTTTGCTATAGGGTCATATTTGAACGGGCAGTTGTATGAGAAATTGCTTTATTTTTTGTTGTTACTTCTACAAGATTGTAAGAACATGTATAGATAATGTTAATCATGTTCCTCTAGAGTTGTAGTACTTTTTCTTGACATCCTTCTACGATCTGGGACTACTAACATTTGTGAAACCTCTCTGAGAAGACATTAACTCTAAGAGACAAAACAGCTATGATTGAAGTATGCAAGCAGATCTACCCAAAATATCTCATTCATAAAATAATGGTGCTTGGCAACAAGTTCATTTGACTGTGGAAACTGGAAAAATGTGTTATTGCTTGGGTCATTTTAAAAACCATGATTTGAAAAAATATGGTGCAAGTTGTAATTCTTTCTAATTAAAAACTAGGCAAGCCCTTAGGTGGGAGTCACAGTGAGCTGCCCTGAGTTTTTCCCAAGCCTAACAAAAGAAATGAGGACTGGCCACTGCTTGTGCCTGCCAACTGTGCATTGTTCAAGGAATCAAAATAAAGAGGCAAAGGGGTCAGGGGTTAGGAGCTCATATTTCCACTCTACATGACCCCGTCTCGGGGCTGGGGTGCTCTTGTCATCTGTTTCTGAAGGTCTCTCAACACAAGAGTCTCCTCCACCCCTTTTGGGAAACTCCTCTGTAGACTATGCTGGTGATTAATGAAAAGGGCTCACAGGAGACCTTCTTAAAATGCTTTGGACAAAAGGGTCCTCAGCACGAAGGCTTCAGAAGAATACCTGCAGACATTACTGTCTTGAGAATACAGTGGAAATATCTGTGTTTTCCACCAATTCCACCTTTTTACAACATATCAAGTAACGTGATTAATGGTGTGCCACTTTCTATTCTCCTTAAAGGCTGTCACCAGAATACTTAAACTTTCACACCTCATGTATTGCAGAACAGTTGGTTGATTTTTATGTTATGTTCATTATTTTAAGGTCCTATTAGGTGACGACTGGGTTGAATTCTGAAATTCCACTTAGTCCACAAACAGTGGAAAATGACAATCATGTTCTAGCAAATAACATTTAGATGTATAAGACAACTTTTATCAAAATCTGAAAAAGTAGAACATAAATTATTAATGTCATCCTTGTGACATAGTGGGCAGCTGAATACAAAGCACACAAAAACATACTTCGTTAGACTCTAAACCTTGTAATTATCACATTTTCACTGGCTGCTTTGCTAGAAATTTCTCAAGAGATTATGAGACATATTAATGCAAATCCAAAAGTGATTTTAAAAGGTCCAACCCCCCAAATACTTACAAGACAGTGAAATTAAACATGCTGTGGCTATTATTTTTTCCAGTGGTTTAGGACAGTGAAATAAGACATAGGCTCTAGTTCTAAAAGCTATCAGGGGTCCAATTTCTGGAAACCCTAACGTCTAATGCCTAACCTACAACCGTACTGATTAGGACAGTGTTTCACCAATTCCGCACTGTTCGCGCTAATGAGCCTGCAGAAAACTAGGAATTATCAGTTAAAGCTGCTGTTCAGCTGCTCCCCTCACAGTATATCAGCTCCACGACTTTCTTACTATCCTACAATTCACTATAGCATCCCTCGAAACAGTTGGCTTCTAGTTAACATAGAAATTTGTTGTGAAAGAAGGAAGGCAAGGAGGAGAGGCTGTATTTGTCTGTAAGCATGAGTGTAAAATGCCTTCAACAGGAAGTTGTTACTTCAGATAGTGCATTCTATCAAATAGCATCCCTGTACTCTGCATGGAATTTGGTAGGAATCTACTTTGGACCGAATGCATCCTTTCCTTCCATTTTCTGTGCTTACTCGCTTTTCAGAGCAAAAGGATTTCACATTTCCTAACCGCTGAAGTGTACATCACAACTGTGGGACTATTGAAGCGATTTTGACCAAAAAAAAGAGAGAGAGTAGAAACAACTCATTTTATTACATTTCATTACATTTAAATTTAGGTAACTAGGGGCAAGGCAGATTTTTCCTGTTTTACCGAAGTGTTTAACCTCCAAAATAGCCTGGCTATGGAGAAGGAATGTCTGACTTTTGAGGGTACAGTCACACCTTCCAGATAAACTAAATTATGGTTGCGGGAGAGACTTTGATGCTGAGAGCTACACTGCAGATTTTCAAGTTGCTGAAAAACTGATGCAAAGGGAAGGGTTGACACAGTACAGATGTACAATGAGAGGGAAGTAAATGAAAAAAAATATATATATATTTTTCAAAACTGGTACAGGCCTCTTTGTTTATTTCTAGGAACAGTCAGCCAAATTTAAAGTTTCAGCTCATGTCCTTGTTTTCTTTTGAAATGATTCTTTGATCACATCTAGCCAAATGCTCTTCATGCCTTCTTTACCAGCACCCCCCCACCC
>LNAC01000190.1:990119-1099534 GCA_002007465.1 Ailurus styani
CCACCCCCCAGCCCCACACACCTGTACCTCTCAGTCTCTTGTCTTTCCATCTTTGGTTAAGTAAGTGGCAGGGTGGTAGGGAGGTGCCTGACCTCAAGCCTTCCGGTCTGAAATCTGGTTCTCTTGTTTACCAGCTCGGTGAGTGCCAATTCCTGAACCTCTCTGTGCTCCGTTCTTCCCATATAAAATGGAGATCCGAATAGTGCCTACATGATAGTCTTGACAAACGGGTTACATTGTGAATTTATGTCAAGTACGGAGCGGGGAAAGCACTGACTTATTACTAGAGCCCTTCGCATGCAGGTGTCTCGCACATACTCTCCTTGAAGGCAGGGGCCGTTTTTCTTTTTCCAGAATCCCCAAGTTGCCCTGTTTTTAGTGTGCAGTAGTCATAGCTCGCAAATGAACACCGAATGAAGGAAAGAATAAAGGGGAATAGACTGCAAAGGTTAAAGTTTTGTCATCCGATGACATTTGATGCTGCCTCAGTTGAACAGAATTACTGCTCTGCTCTCCCGTCTTTGCTTCCATTTCTCTGTGGCTTCCACCGAGAATTCGCTCAGCGACCTGTCTGCACCCTGAACCTGAAGGTGGAGCACAACTTTCGAAGTCGATAGGTCCTTCCGGAAAGTGGAGGGGGATGATAGGTGGGAATTCACATCAGGAGTATATGTCCCGGTATGCTTCTATACAAATTTCAATCTGAAAATCTACAACGTTTTCAAGATCTCGGAACCAATACTCTGTGATAGTTAGGTAGGCACAAAGAATTTTACTTCCAATATCAACTTTAAATTTGGAAACTGAATCACTTGTTTCTTAGGAACAAGGAGATAAAACTTTGCAGAGAGAGGAGGGACCAACTGCTTTTCACCTCCAGAGATAATCTCTAATTCTGCCAGAGAAGTGATTATATGGATAAGTCTAACTTTGAAAATAGACAGAATACCAGGCCCAGATCTTCATGTGGGGGCTTCCATGGACACTCGCCTCACCTTTATCAGTGAACCCTATCGTATTTGTGTGTTATAATCATTGCCTTGACAGAATTAGATAAGCGCCTGTAGAGATTTTTAAGACATTTGCTCCCTTTATCTGTAAGCTGTCAGCACCTTTGCTCCTAAGCATGTTTGACTTGCACAGTATAGGTTATTGGTTGGAAGATTTGAATTGGCAGGATGTTAAAAATGCCAGTAACTAAGTGAAGAAATGGACCATTCTCACTGCACAAGCTTGGGCTGGGTTCCACCAGCCACAAGAGTTAATAAACAAATGTGTTCCTAGAGATGGCCTTCACTTTTAAAATGCTGGCCCCAGCAAAATGCCCAGCCTCATGTATTCATGGTAATCGATGTCAACAATTAAGAAAGACCATGATACTTATTTGACCAGCGACCAGGCTTATTTGAGGTGTAAACAAGATACCTTTCATGAACTACAGATTAACTTCCCACTTTACAAACATTAGCCCCTGTTTACATGCTAGCTTTTATAACATAAACACCGCTGTATCATACTATTAAAAGGAGCTCTCTGCTCAGGAAACTCAAGGTAATATCATCTAGCATTTTGGCATTCTCCCGAAGAATTAGTGCCTAGGGGAGGCAAAACAGAACATTAGTGAGGATTAATAGAATTTTTGAGTGAGCCTTCTTTTTCCCTCCTCTCTCTGTCCCAGCTTTTATGTGTTAACCTTCAAATTATTTGAGCATGTTTCTTCGTGTGTTGAATTATTAAAAGTGGTGTATTTTTCAGTATCTAGCCAGTGGATTGTTTATGATGGCTTCACATTTTCTTCCAACAGCCACACTATATTTAAATTTCTAGACTTTAAAATGGCTATGCTCTAAACTTGGTTTAAATTCCAAGCAGTTATGAGATGATACGTCTTCTCAAAAAAGTGTATTCTCTCCAGGTACATCGGTTTAGTAGTTTTGCTGACTTTCTCAGAGGGCACTTAAACCATCATCGAACGTCTCTGGGATTTGATAAGAGATGGATTAAGAAACTCTTATAAACAAGTTTTCTTTCCCCTCACAAGTGGTGTGATGCTTTGCGAGTAACTTGTCCATGTCTGCATCTAAAAAATCATGGACTTGAGCCAGGTGATTCTGTGAGCTGCTCCCACACTGGAGTCATACTAGGCATTGTAGCGGATGGGAAGTCTGAGGCCCTACCTCTTGCGGTTTGACTGGAGCTCCATCATTGAAATTGGAGGGGAGGATGGGCTTGAGGGGGAAGCATTTTACGTGGCGTAAAGCTCTCTACATAAAAAGCATCAGATATAAAATAAAGCCTATAAACCACGCCATTCCGATGAGGTTTCCCTCTCCAACAGTAATAGCTATTTCTTAAACCTTAAATGGTAATCTCAGGCACACTCCAATTCCAGACCTTATGCAAAGTGGCCATCAGGTGAATTGAACAAACATGCTTTTGAAGCATTTTTAAGAATGATGGAAGGTGAAGACTCTGTCATGGTCTCTGCTTTCATCAACATAAAAATGCTTTTATTTTTTGTTTACTAATATGGCCACATTCTGAAGGTCCTTTTTTTTTTTTGGTTGCAAATTGCTCGGAAAACCAGCAATATTCCAAAATATTTTTAAAAATTCTTGTCTAAAGATATCAACTCTTGCCCTTAGTTAACAGTTCTAGCAGGTATCTCCCTACTCTTTCTCACGCTAATGAGACTGGTGGAATTGTTTTCCTAATTTAGCTCAGCCCAGCCACACCAGTGCAATTGTCTGATTCCCAGGTCTTTCTGTGAGCTGCAGAACTGAAGTTCTTGGTTAAGTCGAAACTATTATTCACGTAAGTTGCCATAAATAATGATTCATTGAGAAGAATGTGGGTCATAAACATAAAGAATATAATATAAAAGACAGTTTCAAACATATGTTGCTTCATTTCTGTTCAAATAGTCTGGATAGCCTGTTAAGATGCTCCAACTTCCTGTAATAGAGAGTGAAATGAACATTTTTCTACAAAATGTGTCCCTCTTGGTTATTTAATGTAGCAGAACAATAGCAAAATAAAATACCAGCAGAATATCTGATAATTTTTTATTGAGGAAACAGGGAAGTTAGGATGAAATGTAGGACTCTTCAAGTAACAGGAAAATACACTTATAGCTTTCAGGCCCACCTCAAGATCCTCTACCATTTATCAAAAAATCTCTTCAATTTTCGAAGGCCCTCTAAAGACCTCCTGGGACTATAAACAAAGGCTATATTGTATCCTTGGCTGAAGCTTGTTAAGTGGCTCATGAATAATACTAAATGCATCCTCCCCATAAATCTCCTTGATGTAGGACCACTGTTATCCAGCCACGAACTTTACTGACATCCATCATAAACTCGGAGATGGAAGATTTGCCATATGCATCCAAACAACTGCTTCCAATGTCCCATCCACGTGATTCTCTTGAACACATGAAGTCAGAGAAAAGAGAATTACGGACACTTTTTTTAGTGCAATGTATTGAAAACACTTCTAATATTCTTTGCACTGATCTTTCTTAACAATAATTTAAGGTGATGAATAATCAGAACTTAGTTTGCAACAGCAATTCATTCAAAGTAACTGGAAAGAATTGAGTGTTGTGAAGACTATTTTAGATTCCAGACATCTATTTTTTTAACCTTTTTTTTAATGCACAAATAATGTCTTGAAATATCTATGTAAGCTGGCGGCAACAACTTGGAGATGTTCTTCTAATGAGCAACCTATTTTTTTTTTAAGATTTTTGTTTATTTGACATAGAGAGAGAGATTACAAGTAGGCAGAGAGGCAGGGAGAGAGAGAAGAGAGAGGAGGAAGCAGGTTCTCCACTGAGCAGAGAGCCCGACGTGGGCCTCGATCCCAGGACCCTGAGATCATGACCTGAGCTGAAGGCAGAGGCTTTAAGCACTGAGCCACCCAGGTGCCCAGAGCAACCTATTTTTGACGATGTATTTGTGACACAAAACAAAACAAAAACAAACAAAAAACAAAAGAAGAAATGGATGGCAAGTAGAATGGGATGTATCTCAGTGTTGTTCCCTGTAGAGAGAAAGAGGAAGTCTAGGAAGAAATCACCTGTTTAGAGTCCTTCCATAGTTAGAGGATTTAGTGGGAAGTTCAGTGTCCCTTGAAGAAGCATTACTCACTTTTTTCCTTAAAAGTATGCTTGTTATGTAAAACTACATGATTTCAACAAGGAAAGGATTTATTTGATATCTCACAATGGACTCGACTCTCAGGGTAAGCATAAGCAACCTCGGACATTTTCAATAGGTCAAAGGTGTGGAAGACCATGTAAAATGTCTTTCATCCACTGTCCTGTGGTTTAGATCTACTAGGAAAATATTGTAATTACTACAGTAATGGTTTATGTATTATTAATGTAATTCCTACAGTAATGTGATGCCATTGTTCTTTCCAGGAATTATGGATCAAGTTAAATTTCCTCTTCAGTTTGTTAGTGCTCGCATAGAGAGTGTGACTTTCTGGATGCCGCTGTCTGAGTGCCTCTTCACAGTGACTATAAATGAAGCGGTGATTATTTAGGTAGACAGGTGCATATCAACCTCCAGTTATATATACATATAAATGTTAATTCTTCTAGAGGTCAGACAGGGTGGCTTGTCTGCTTGTCCATGTATTATAAGCTAACTATATATAACTTTATAACTATAATAAAGAAGCCTTCAACACTTAGTAGGTTCTTATTGTAACAACTTAAAATGACAAGATGTTTGCTAGTGCTAAGAAAGAAAGAAAGAAAGGAAGAAAGAAAGAAAGAAAGAAAGAAAGAAAGAAAGAAAGAAAGAAAGAAAGAAAGAAGGAAACAGGCCTGAAATGGAGTCAGTTGTGCTAAACCCCCCTTAGCAAATCAAGACTTGGTACCTAACATATTTGGAGTTTCAACCTCTCCCAGGAATAGTCTCTTAAACCAGTCAATCTGAAATTTCCTGGTCAAAAGTAGTGAGGTAACCTGAATGACTGACCCTTTCATCCCAACAAAAAATGAGGCTTACCTTCTGCTTATTAAAGCAGAAGTCTTTCTGCTTATTAAAGTCTTTCTCTTTGGTTCTCATCTCAATTTGCTTGCTGGGATGCTACCCAATTCATGACCTGTTGAATAAAGCCGATTTGAGCTTGAAATTTACTCAGTTAAATTATGTTTTTTAATACTAGTATAGACTAAGAATATTAGATTAACCAATTGAACGTTATTTTATTGCTGGTAAGTGTTTCTAGACCTGGAGTTTGGGAGATTTAGGTGGGACTATGTAAGAGCACATGTGAAACATGGAAATTTTGTTATTGTCATTGTCGTTTATTGTTCACTAAGAGAATTTACAAATGCCAAAACCCAAAACAGTGTTTTTTTTGAATAAGTGGATGCTGGAGGAATAGTCTTAGTTCAATGGCAAATAATTCCTAGATATTTCCCCTCACATTGGCTGTAGGTAGGGATTAGTACTTACTTTGAATTACAAATCTGTAGTGTTAATATAATTCTATATAAGGAAAATATGTTGTAGAAGATTGAATACTTTTGTGTTTAATCAAATACTTTATAGAATTATAAATTAAACTAAATAAATTATAGAATCATAAAATAAGGGGGCGCCTGGGTGGCTCAGTGGGTTAAAGCCTCTTCTTTCGGCTCAGGTCATGATCTCAGCGTCCTGGGATCGAGGCCCACATCAGGCTCTCTGCTCAGCTGGGAGCCTGCTTCCTCCTCTCCCTGTCTCTCTGCCTGCCTCTCTGCCTACTTGTAATCTCGCTCTCTGTGTCAAATAAATAAATAAAATCTTTTAAAAAAATCATAAAATAAGGACTTGCAATTATACTCTCCAGCCCACTTCCTCCAAAAAATAAAACAAAGAAAAAAAATAAGAAAATAAAACTCATTCTGGGTAAGTCTTCCAAACTTGTGTTCATGGGCAATGGAGGTCATATTTTGCATCATTGCCCAGGTATGCCAAACTTGACATACAATGTCAACTGTTTTCCAAAAGAAAAGAATATTCTGTTGATACAGCTGTAGCAGGATATGCTTTTCTTCCTACAGAACCAATTGTCTCCTTATTGAAAATAATGAAACTATGGGAGATAATGTCCCAACAAAGTTAGGTTTTTACAACATATATCTAAATATTAGCAAAATAAAAATGAAATACTTGCTTACTACATTTGTCCTCTTACTATTTTGTGTGAATTCATATACATGCCTGAGAACAATACATTTGCCTTGTAGCCTTTGGTTAGTTATTTGCCTGAAAGTGGTGATGATGTCATTAAGAGCTCCACAACAGGACAGCATTTATTTCCCACTAATAATAGCTAATATGGGCACTTAGACAGTTTTCATTGTTCTAGAGCAGGGGATGGTAATTTTTTTGTAAAGATCTGGATAGTAAATATTGTAGGCTCTGAGGGCCATCTAGTCTCTATGGCAACTATTACTCTGCTGTTGGAGCATAAGGGCAGTCATAGGCAATACATAGGTGTGTGTAGGAGTATGACCCTAAAATAAACCCTTATTTATGGACATCAAAATTTATATCTTACACAATTTTCAATGTCACAAAATAATATTCTTCCTTCAGTTTTTTTTCCCCAACCATTTGAAAATGTGAAAACCAGATATAGCTGGTGAGACATATAAAAGAAAAACAGGCAGTGGGCCTGGATTTGGCCAGTGGATCGTGGTTTGCCAATCCTTATTCTAGAGGAATGTTTGGACAGACATTTATTCCACAATTTGGTTCATTATATGTTAATTTTGGTGTAATATTTTGTTCCTCTTGAAGAATCAGGTCTCTATATTTCTCCATACTGAACGTCAGAGATTAATACTTTTTTTTTGAAGATGGGGAATGGAGAAGACAAACAGTGAAGAAATGAGGAGCTAAGCTCTTTGCACTAAAAAACCAAGAAAGGAAAGTCACTGGAATTTTGTTGCACTAAAAAACCAAGAAAGGAAAGTCACTGGAATTTTGTTTTTCCATAGGAAAGCTGTTCTGTGGTATTTGACAGTCTCTCAAGAATGATGAGACTCTCTGGAGAAATGTAAAAGTGACACCTTCTCTAATATGCTCATTACTGTGTTACTTTGCTAAGAAAATTACCATAATCTGAATAAAATGAAGACTAGCAGTCAGCATATAATTTCTGAAAGTGTAAAATTGAGGTAAAATTTTATTTTCTCAAAATACTATTAAAAATGATAAATATGTTGACATGAAAGAGGTTCTTAATAATTATGTAAATTTTCATGAGCATTGATATTTACATTAACTCTCGAAAGAATATTTAATTCTGTGACCTCAGGCAAATTACTTAACTTCATGAAGCCTCAGTATATTCCTACAGAAGATGGGCATAAATTTACTTGGCATCAAGGGTGTTTTTCAATATTTAATTAGGTAATGCAGTTAAAATGTTTAGTATAGTTGTAACCTGGAAAGAATAAATGTTCAATAAATGTCAGTAGCTAATTATAAATTCAAATGTCTATTTTATTTTTTATCTTTATTTTTTAATTGGCTTTTTAATTTTTAGCGCTGTATTTGAAAATAACGCATGACAGACAGTCTTATAACATTTGCCTGTCCTTCTTCGCACTGAAAGTCTTAGCCTGTAGAGGGAGCTACTTGTAACAGTTGTAACTGTTTTTCAGTGATTAATTCTTTTTCTTTAAATGATATGATGGTATTAGTATTTATTGATTTATTAATTTTGTATAACATCTATAAACCTCATATTAAAATAGGTAAGGATCTAACTCATTTAAACAACTCTCACCTACTCTCTTCCTGATTTTATTTATTTATTTTTTATTTTTTTAAAGATTTTATTTATTCATTTGACACAGAGAGAGATTACAAGTAGGCAGAGAGGCAGGCAGAGAGACAAGGAGAGGAGGAAGCAGGCTCTCCGCTGAACAGAGAGCCCGATGTGGGCCTCGATCCCAGGACCCTGAGATCATGACCTGAGCCGAAGGCAGCGGCTTTAACCCACTGAGCCACCCAGGCGCCCTCTCTTCCTGATTTTAAAATATGAACTACCTTTCTCTTCCTTTCCTCTGCCTCTTCCTCCTTTCCTACTTCTTTCACTTTTTTTTAGAAACTATCTTGATATGTACTTATTCTTCTCTATAACAAGTACACTTAGAAGAATCATTGTCAACCTAAGGAAACATATCAGAATCACTTATGAAGCATTTAAAAACACAGTTATCAATCAGAATCTTCAGAGAGTGAGCCTCGGTACGCCTACTTTTACAAAAAAGTAGATTGATTAAATCATTTATTTTAAACATATTAATACTCTTTAATCCATAGAATGAAATATTTCCTTAGCTCAAGAAAGTTTTCTTCTATTATGTCATTAATTATTTTGTCTGTTTCCATCCTGTTTTTTCACTCTGAAATACTTATAATTTTAAGCTTGTCCCTCCAGTCTCTCTCCTCCAAATATTTTTTCTTACTTTTCCGATTTCTGTACTTTTCTTTAATTTTACCAATGCAGTACACTCAACTCTGTACTTTTTTACTTGAAGATGATGACACTGATAGGATTGTTCTCTTTTTGTGAAAAGATAATTTATAATTTACGGTATATAACTAATATTAAATTATACTTAAGGTTTGTTTTGTCACTGTACCTGCCATATAATAATCCCATATTTGATTGAGACTCTACCAATAAAACCTGTAGTATCTGAGCAGAGGCGGTATGCTGGCATTGTATCTCTCATCCTGAGTTAATATGTACAGCAGTAACTGGGGAGGCTTGAGGACCAGATTGCCAGGAAGTTAAACTTTTCAGGGATTTGTGAGGCTCCTTTAGAAGGATTTCACCTTGTGAAAAGGGGGAGACCAAGCATACAATGGATTTGTCATGGAAGGCTGTGGAAAATGGTGGTATTTAGTTTATACTGTCTTCCTTTACTGCCTATCCCAATTGATTTCCTCATGTGTTTCTTCCCCGATATATGCACCATTTGCCACTAAGGCACTTCAGCTAAAACCATAATAAATGGAGGCTGTAACTATAAACTTTTTAAGATTTTTAAAGCACAGAAGTAAAAGTGTTCAGTGCACTGAAATTCAAATGGGGGAAAGAATGACTGATGTCACTTTGGTATGAAATCCAGCATTGTAGGTTACAGAATACATAGGTAGGTTACAGAATACATAATATGACCTTGGCATATGAGTGGCTTATTAGAGTTTTTCTGGCCTTCGGCCCCAGCATCCCAAGTTCTTTCAGTGATGATAGTCTGTGGTCAAACCATAGCTATGTTAGCTTTTGTAGAGGCAGTCCTCTCACCAATAAATATCAGTAGCTTCAATATAGACCTCTGCATCACCAACTTCAGGAGAAGCTTTGTCACCTTGATCGTCCCTGGTGACAGATCATGAATCATTGTTCAGATTTAACTAAGAACAGAACATGATGTCATCTGAGGCACAGGAGACAAAGAACTTCACAAATAAATGAATGAAGATTCGAATGGAGAGTGGGAACTTCCTAAAAAAGAGGTAGGATGCATAGTCAGAGGAATAGTATTTATTTTCTCATTAATATGAGATCCTATGTCTTGGTATTTAAAATTGGCCTACTTGATGCCTGTGGAAGACGTCAGATTTGGAATACGGACATTAGAGACCAAAAAAGGCATGAGCCTGTGAAATTCATGAGGCTTTCTGTTTAGTAAAATAATCATCAATAATCAATAAGTCAATTTTCCAGATAGAAACACTGTGCTCACTGTAGCTTACAAAAACAACTGAAATTTTCTACAGTTCAGACTCAGAGCCTAATTCTGCTTATACGAGAGGCAGACATGGGAGTCCTGCAGGAAGCCTGGGGACTGGTAGCCCATAAAGGTTTGGCTGGTTTTGATGAAAATTAGTGTGATATGATACACAGATGAAAGAGCAAATGGGTTTTCTTTACTTGATGAAAGCAGTGAATTCTGAAATTATGCACAGCAGGTACAGATGGAAGATACTGCACAGATATCACACATAGTTTTTATGCTGAAATATTTGTTTTATCCTTTTACCTCACGGTCTTTTTGTGGTGAGAGGAAAAGCAAAAAGTGAGCATATTAATCTAAATAAGGAGACCTTTTATAGGGAAAAGTGAATGATAAAAAGACAATGAATGATAAATCACACTGCTTATTCTTCCTCCATCCATGTGTTAAAGAAATATTTATTGAGTCCCTACTATGTGCTGTCTGGCTGTTCTGCCACAACAGACTTCTAACCTTCCTCCATTGACTAAAATAGAATTGTGTGATCTGGGTCATTTCTAGGTATTACCGTGAAGCAAGTGAATTTTCTACAGAGCTTGCTTTTCCCTCTCCTGAGACTCTGCCTCTTCCATTCCCAGAATTATCTTCATCGATTCCACCTGCTAGCACTTTACTCTCTCCTTTCAAAAAAAAATTTCTTTTAAGCATCAGCATATTAAGGCTTAAGTTGGAAATCCAATGCTAACATAAAACAGTATGACAATGTGTGTGTGTGTGTGTGTGTGTGTGTGTGTGTGTGTGTAAATATGTTTTGGAGTGAGAGTTCTACTTGAAGGCCCACAGATTAGACAATCTTGGTGCCATTTTCTTTACCTCCAAAACCAAATTTGTGTACCCTTCTTTGAAATCCTTGGAGACAGAAACCATTTGTATTTCCTTGGTCTCTCCATAATGGATAATAAATCTTTTCTACAATGAGTTAGACATTTTAATTTATTCATTCATTCAATATTTGAGTACTTTATGTTGTTCTAGGGGTTTGGGATATTGGGATGAACAAATTAGACAACCAAAAAAATCCATGTTCTCATAGAGCTTACATTCTAGTTGGGGGGGGGGCAGGGAGATGACAGTAAGAGTAAACGTCATAAAAAAGTAAATTATAGAGTTTGTAGTAATTAATAATTTTCAAGTTAAAAATATAGAACAGCAAAAGGAAATTTGGAAGTGCTGAAGGATAGGAAAATTACAGTTCTAAGTAGGATGTGGAGTAGAGCTCATTGAAAAGGCAACATTTGAGCAAATACTTGAAGGGAGTAAGGAAAATAGCCACTTGGCTATTTAGGGAAGAGTGTTCTAGATAGAGATAGAGTATGTGCGATGGCATGAGGTAGAAAGTATCTGGTATATTCCAGGAACAACAAAGAGGCCAGTAGATAAGGAGCAGAATAAGCAAAGGGAAGAGAAGTAGGTGTTGACCTCAGAGGGACCATAGTGTGTGGGGCCTTGAGAGACATTGTATAACTTAGATTTTTATTCTGATTAAAATGGAGAGCCATTGCAGGGCTTTGAGTGACATGACTTAATCATCACTTTAAGGGATCCCTCTGGCTGCTGGGGCAAGAACAAGAGCGAGGCCCATGAGAGACAAATTCAGTAACGGAAAAGTACGTTTCATTGTTTTATTTGCTTTAAATGGATAACTCTGACTCTCTCCTACAGAATCTCTCCATCTCGATTAGCCTCTACAATGAGACTATCCTTACGTCCCTGTAGGCATAGATTTGATGAACCCTGTGCTCGAGGGCAGTGAGGGCATCCATCTCAAGGAAAGGGAGGAGCACAGAAGGGCAAATTAGGTAGTAACCGTTCACTGCGCTGGACTCTGCTTCAGTGTTCTTGCTTTAGTAATACCAGGGAATCCAAAACAACAATAGCACAATAATAATATACCTGGGCCCCAAACGAAACTAATTAAATCAGAATCCTGTGTTTGAGGCTCGGCCATTAGTTTATTTAGAAGCTCTCCGTGTGATTCCCACTTGCAGTCCAGACTCCTTGTCACTAAGCTACACATTTGAAACTCGAGAAATCCATCTTCCATGTATGATTTGCAAGATTATTCTAGCCATTTCTATTCATTTTCAACCAGTGGGAAATAAAAAGGAACAGCATGTCCAGGGCTAGTGCTCTTTAAGCAGAAGTTCTGCTTTCTTTTTTTTCACATTACATCAATGAAAAATGAATTTTTTCTCCTACCTTATCAGAGGGGAGGCTGGGAAATATAGTTGAATCAGGCATCCATGTGGGGACAGTTGTGTGTTGTGGAGGGGGCCAGCATAAGTGTTTGCTGTATTATCTCAATATCACAAGGGGGAAGATAAGTTTGGGAACTACTCGATATGGGCCATTTTTTTGATCCAGTCAGTTATAGATAAAAACTGAAGATTGTAAAACTGAGAAACTGAAAGACTTGAATTCTAAAAGGTTTTCTTTCTTATCCATTCTGTGTCAGAGTAGTATTTGAAGAGAATGGAGTTGACTATGAATATAAGCATAACAATACACGAATTTCCTCAGTGGGTTCTTTCCATAGTTTCTATAACTGACACACACTAAAAAAAAGAAAGAAAGAAAGAAAGAAAGAAAGAAAGAAAGAAAGAAAGAAAGAAAGAAAGAAAGAAAGAAAGAAAGAAAAAAGCCTGGGGTAAGGGAGGGAAAGTGAGGAGGCCACAGGATGGTGTCCTGTTGTACTGATAACTTAGGCTTGTTAAATACATAACCTGTTCAATCTCCCCTCTACCAGAGATCCACCATTGTGGGTTTTCTTAAATGGAGTGGGTTAGAAATAGAGCATCATGGTCTGACTCTGCTGTTTCAATTGTCTATTAGAAACAGTAATTGTTAGGTGAGAAGGCTGGAGATTTCATGCACAGTCATTGGGTGTCCTGACAGTCAGTGGTAGCAAGACAATTGGAATAGGGAATGCCGTGCTGGGTAAATGACAGTTCTCCCTGTATTTGCCTAGCATACAACAAGCACAAAGCAACACCCTGGAAGCAAGTGAAGAAAGGGAGGAAAGAAAGAAAAACGAGAGAAAGAGAAAAATGATTTTCCATTTTGGAATAGCCAACTTGAGGTATGAGGATCTGAAAAAAGCCTGCTCATATCAGTTCAGGGTGATTATACGATTAGGAGCAAACAACTCTCACAATCCAAAACTCACAGCTGCTTCATTTGAACGTATGATTGTAACAATTGCTCTCTTAATGAGAGAGATTAATTAACTTTCCCAAGGTCGCACAGATTCATATCTAAGACTGGCAACTTCATCAGACTTTGTCTTTTAATCTTGCTTGATTGGTTTTATTTTACTGTCTCACTTTCCCTAGTTCTTCAAGTTCTCTTTCCTACTAGACATTAAGTTGCATTGACTACAAGGACTCAAGCATTGCTGCTCATAATTCTTTTTGTATAATGAACCTGAATAATGTTCTTCAAATAAATGCATGAAAATGAAATAATATATAAATAAGTTCCTCTCATCTCCATACAAACCAGAATATATCCTTTTATAACACTCTATTCTTACAAAATAGCATATCGAATGGTGGGAAATTTTAGAAAATGTTTCCCCCAGGAGTAGTCAGGTTATCTCTTTCGGGTTCATTGCTTCAGCAAATATTTTCCCATTGATTCAGAACCCTTTAAAAGTAACTTCTCTTTTTTTCAGCTGGGTGAAAAATGGCTTGATTAGAACTAAATGGGTGCAATTCTCCCTAATGTAACTGGGTATAACATCTGCTGTCATTTATTTTTCTTACTAAATTGTAACAGGTGAGGCAGGCTGGAAGCTTAGTGGTAGCATTACTACAAGAGACAGGCCAGTTCCCAGTCTCATGCCATACTACATTGGATGTAGAAAAGCTAAGTTAAGCTTTAGGATTTAAAATGATATCAGGGTAGTCTATGACACTGGTCACCTCAAGAACTACTGAATCATAGCTATGATGTTTTTGAATATTTTCTGGTGTTTAAGGTATAGACTTTTATGGGGAGCTGTTCTAGTTCAAATGGATTGTGGTAGGGGTAGGAGAGGGTTTTTGTTGTTTTTTTTGTTTTGTTTTGTTTTTGTTTGTTTGTTTGTTTCCCCAGCAATATAAACCTAATATACAAAATAGTGTCAGGAAAGTAGTAGGTGCTCCAAAAATATTATCTGTTATTTAATGCCTAAATCACATGTAGATCACTTCTACCTCCATGGAAGGGTCATGGAAGATGGAGGTGGAAAGTGGCAGCAAGGTTATCTGCAGTTTAGCTTAGGACCTAAAATTTAAATATGCCCGGGCCACACCTTCTCTCTGAAATCAGTGGCTTTCTTTTGATATCCACTCTTCCCTAACCAACTGACAACTATCCATCCTTCTATATCCAGATAAAAACCCCACATTTCTACTGATGCCATTCCAGAAGTTCCTTCATCAGAATGTGTGTGTGTGTGTGTGTGTGTGTGTGTGTGTGTGTGTGTGTGTGTGTTTCTTTTCTTTTTCTCTCTTTTGAGTTTGTTCGGGAACTCTGTGTAGGATGTAGCATTGAACACCTTTTATTCTTGGCCTCATTTTTGTTATCTTTAAGCCTTATTACCCTGGCTTAACACAGTGCCTAGCGCTACCCCTTAATATACCAACACACCAAGCAGGAAGTTATTAGGACTTTATTGATGATTGATCAAACCATATTACTCACTGTAGAAAATACATTATAAATTGTGTTTCTTCATTTTGGGGCAGAAGAATATATGTAATAGAATAATGGAAATTTCAGTCCTCTTAAAACTTCAGACTATTGCTCTAAGTTAAAAGGCAGAAATATCCATTATTTAAAAGAAATTACTCAGAGAAAAGAAACTATAGGTTCAAGAAGAAAACATTGGGAAATAAAGGTTGTTTTATATCCTATATCCTGTGTTGCGATTGACAAAGCCAGTGATAGGAAGAGGATAAGATAGAGGGGAAGACAGAAAAGAAGGGAAGGGCAGGTTTGGGGAAGGAAGACAGAGAGAGAAAGGGAGGGAGAGTGGGAGGAAGAGAAGAGAAGAAGCAGAGAGTAAAGCTAGTATGCGGTATTTGGGGGATGAGAAGGCTGCTCTGATGATACAGGAATTTATATATATATATATATGTGTGTGTGTGTGTGTGTGTATCTATATCATTTTAATTATCAGAATACAGAGGTTTGTGAATTCTGTTAAAGTAACTGATTTTTTTTAAAGGAGAAATAAGCCATGCCATTCCTCTAACAGCAAAGCATTTCAGTAATTGTATCTTCTAGCCTCTCTGAAGGTATAGAAAAAAATCACCTCTTACAAACTTGTTTGGATGGCATATTATTTTAAAAATACTCCTTAGCATCCTTCCTCTATCAAAATTGATTTATGAAGTTGGAGTAATGCTATACAAAATCTTGCAGGTTCAAAGATGAAGTGTTAAATGCCACAAACAAGGTCTCAGTGTTTCTGAGATAGGGGAGCCCCCTTTCATTCATGATTACTCTCTACTCATCATAATATATAGACACATACCAGGAGCAGAAGGTATTCAATCAGAAATTTGCTAGTCCTATTTAGAAATATTTGACTTTTAAATAATTAGCCAACAACTTTACATGTAAAACTTATTTCCTATACCAAACTTTAATCTAATTTCATAGATCAGGCACTTTACATTAGTAACAAAAAACTCTATCAGACAAATCTAGTGTATCTGAGAAGTGTGAGTCCTGTCCATTAGAATGGTTCCTGACTGATGCCATGCTGAATCCCTGACGAAATTGCTATCTGATACCAATAATTTTTCCATTGCCAATCTAAGTACATTCTTTATTAATTTAAAACTACACCTGGCCATTTAAAGTATAATAAATATATACTTAAGTTTTCCTTAATGATATCTGGACTAGTGATCTGAAACAGTTTTATTGTATTTCCTTCTCATTATAAATATTTAAGTGTATATTTCTAATATATTTATTTTTTAAATTAAAATACAAGTATTTTTAGCCAAAATATGGAAAGAGCCCAAATGTCCGTCAACAGATGAATGGATAAAAAAGATGTGGAATACACACACACACACACACACACACACACACACACACACACGCTATGGAATATTACACAGCCATCAAAAAGAATGAAATCTTGCCATTTGCAATGACATGGATAGAGCCAGAGGGTATTATACTAAGTGAAATAAGTCAGGCAGAGAAAGACAGATATCATATGATTTCACTCATGTGGAATTTAAGAAACAAAACATGAGCATAGGGAAAGAGAAGGAAAAATCACATAAGATGAAAACAGAGAGGGAGGCAAACCATAAGAGACTCTTAACTCTAGGAAACAAACTGAGGGTTACTGGAGAGAAGGTGGGTGGGGGTAAGGGGTAACTGGGTGATGGGTATTAAGGAAGGCACTTGATGGAATGAGCACTGAGTAGTATATGCAACTGATGAATCATTGAATGCTACCTCTGAAACCAATAATACACTATATGTTAATTAAAGTGAATTTAAATTAAAAAGTTACAAAACACAAAAAAAAATAAATAAAAATAAAATACAAGTATTTTTATACATAATAGTCCATTTATTTTATAAAGCATAAACAAAAATAAAAATGATGAAGTATATTTGTATACACTTTTACTTAAAGAATTGACTTGCACAGATGCTAAGTTGCATGTACCCTACTTTGGAAACCACTGATCGAAAGACTATTATATTCATAAAGGTAAATGTACATAAGGCACAAAAGATACAGTTCAGGATCTATGGTGAAAAGGGAGCTTTTAGAAATATCTATGAAGAAAACACGAAATACTTCAATGAGGAATGATGACAGGAGCAGCTCTGGAAAAATGGGAACATGCCAGCAGTGTAATCGTTAACAAGGCATGAGTCAAAGAAGTACTATCAAGACTTCTTATTCTTCTTTATCAATGATCACCTGGTTCTACGGGACGTGGATATGTGTTTTCAAAATTGTAGAACGAACAAAAAGCCATTATGTAATAAATGTTTAAAGGTCACCTAATGTAAAAGTTTAGTTCAAAAAGAGCCAAGTTTTTATGGTAAGGCTGCTTCTATTTTACTGAGACCAGGAAAAACACAGTAAGTTCCAGCTTCATTTTTCCTTTTGTGCTTTTCTGGTGCTGTATCATAGCACCATAATTTAAGTACAGCCTTGGCTGAAATTTTCCTCATTTATTTTTCAAAAGTAATGCTATAAAAAACACTTCCAGGAACATTATAAATCACATGTTACTATAACTGAGATACTTAACTAAATCCAGAGGCATTCTTGCTTTTCAAGTAAATATGAATTCTCTCTTGTTTAAATATATACCCAGAATTAGTACTATAAATTATTTTGCCTTTTGTCACTAAATATGTACACACATAAATACACACACACACACACATTTCAATATAAATATTATTTTAGAAATTGACTGCAACTAAATACTTAGGCACTTTAAAAGATTTTTTTTTTAATAAATGGATCATGTGAATTTCTTTCAGCCCTTTAAGTCCACACTATGAATATAGAACTGTGTGGGAACCAGTGTTTTGTACACAGTTTGGAACGGCAAGATAAATATATTTTTAAAATAAAATTGAATAGTTTCAGTTTTCAAAGACTAATAACAAGTGAATTCTCCATTACTGACAGATAGCCATACAAATTCCCGTTTAGAAATAGAGGCCCAACAGCAGACGTAAGTGACTATTTGGAAACCTCACATTTAATTATCTTCAGGGGTAGCACATTATTGCTCCCGAGAAGAGAGTTCTGAAACAGGTCAATCCCCAGCAGGCACCTGGACATTATGGGGGTACCAGAGTGTCACTCCATCACTGAAAAATATCCTAGGAATATCTGAACACCGGGGGAGGGAGATTTTTTTTAATGTGACTTTAAAAAAATTCCTCTTCTTAAGCTTCGTGATCCTCCTATATCATCATCCCAATGACATGACCAGTTGTCATTTTACTTTCTGTCTACGTAACCTCATGCACAGCTAGGAAATAATGATTTAGGACTTGAAATTCAAAACATAATGGTGTTCTTTTTTTTCTCATTCCTCATTTTACTCAACACCCCTGCAGAGTTGATGCAAGTACTGAGCTCCCTTTGAAGTCAGCTTGCATCATCTTTGATGGAGTATAAAGCAATAGGAGATGCTGACTGCAGTTTTGAGCATCTCAATTCCCATCTCAGATGATGCCGATACATTTGTCACTAAATGCATGGCATGAGTAAATCCTTGGAAGAATTGCCAAGCAGTTAAAATTGGCAGGCGTAGACCACACATTTCTACTATAAAAGAACAGAAAAGGAAAATAGCAACCTGGTTTTAAAGCATTTTATCTCATATTCCACTTAAGTTATTCTTATCGTGGGTGATTTTGTAACATATTCTTGTTACTTGGTTCACTCTTTCTAATACTTCCAATGCTTTGTGAGAAGTTATGTTGAACAGATATATTTAGATGCCAAAAACTTTTGCAACCTTGAAGGACGATGTTCTTCTTTAAGTAATGGTAAATCAGTATCTGTGGATAGATGCCAGGAGTGTTAGCTTTTTAATACACTTTTCTCTTGGCAATAATTGTAAGCCACAGAGTTAAGATGAGAGTAATCTGGAGATAAAAGAAGACTGAGGCTTTTGACTGAGAAATTCTATCTGTATTTCTGGTAGGCACTGCTACTGGTCACCAATCTCTGGGTCTCATCTTCTATGAGATGGGAAAATTGCACTTCTCTGCCCCCTTGGTGGTGGGTTTTAGCTATGGGACATGTTTTGGCCAATGAAATATGGCCGGAGGGGCCGCATGAAGCATTGTTTTACTTGTGCTCTTCCTCTGCAGAGATGATCACAGAGATATGTGAATAGGAGCAAAGCGTGCCAGAATGCCAAGTAAACATGTGGAGTACAGGTGCTGTGGAAAGTGACCAAGGAGACTGTAGTGGATTTGCCTGATCAAAAATTTAATTTTCTTTGTGGTAAACCATTGACAGTTTAGTGTTGCTCATTACCACAGCACAACCCAGCCTCTCCTGACTGATAGGTATATGTTTGTGTGTGCATATATATCTAAATAAACATACAAACATTTAAAGAAAAACAAATTTAATAATCAAAACAATTCAAAGTAGAAGATGCCAAAAATCTGTTGGTGAAATATTCTACAACATTTTTGTGATTCCACCTGGCCTCAGTTGGATCTACTATATGTACTTCTGCAGTAAATGTCTCTAAGTCTTCTCTAAGCACTCATGTTCCATCTACTCTTGTTAGGATAATCATATTAAGTTCTATTGCCTTTCACCCTTCTAAAAATGGAGGCTTCAACGTCATTTTATTTTTGTAAAAATTTAGAATAAATTTTGATTTTTGTGAAAAAAGAATTTCAAAAGAGGACTAGCAGGTAATGGCTCTGTAAGAGTTTTAAAGAGCATAGTTTATTTTAGAGAATGTCTGGTTGATTTGGGTGGCTAGAAGGGTGTAAGAAGGCTGGGAGTAGAGGGGAGGATTATGGCAGAAAATATGTGTGGATAATTTTTTTCCTGTGTTGCCTTAAGTCTATATATCACAAGATATTACATTCCATTAAGTTCTACAACATTTCCATTAAAAATACATTCTGAATCCTAAGAGGAAAATACCGACTACCAGAAACATAAGATTCTCAGAGGGCTTAGCAAACTGTATGCTAAATTGCAGACAGACATGTTAGTTTCCTTCGAATCAGTAATTTCAATCTTTCCCCCTTATTTTTCCATCTAATTTTCAGTAGGTCACTCTCAAGTCAAAATTTAATTTTATGTGGTTGAAGTGGTAGAGCCAAAATGAAATTGCATGCTGTAGGGGGAAAAATTTAACCTACTTTTAATAGCCCCTTTGAAAGATACTTTGAAGACATGACTTACTCTCATAGTATGTTGACTATCTGAAGAATGAATTATTATATCCTTGTCAAATTTTAAATAGCATGCTGTTAAAAATATTAGTCACACAGGGGGCTGTTTGACAGTAATGTCACAGAAAAGCTCTGGTCTATATGAACAGGCAGAGTCTGCAACTTAATATCATGGTTCCATGGAGCTCTGCCCTCCACGGGGATCCACGGAGGGTTGGGGGTGGGAACCCACTTTAGGTTTCCTTGGAACGGTGGCAGGATTCTGCCAACTGATGCATTTTACTTGCTGTTCCAGCCAGCTGAGGGGACCTTGTGTCTTTCTCCCTTCTGTCCATTCCTGGCAGAACTTAAACCAGAGCCTAAAAGAAATGAAAAAGCTAACATTTCAAGTGAGGAAGAGGTTTTTTTTGTTTTTTTTTTTAAATACATCCAAGAAATGTGAGTTGAGATCTAAACTAGAGGTTGTAAAGAAAATGATCCAAAGAATTTCTTTTAAAAGACAGTTTTTTTCTTTTTCTTTTCTTTTCTTTTCTTTTCTTTCTTTCTTCCTTTCTTTCTTTCTTTCTTTCTTTCTTTCTTTCTTTCTTTTTTTTTTTTTTTGCCTTAAGAAATAAGATTAGAAACTGGCTTGGATGAGCCCAACTGTGATTAAAAAAATAAACCTTTTATAGTTAAGTCAAGAATTTTTCCCCTTTTTGTTCTTTGACTTTTCCTGCAGGGAAAGGGGCAATCTTTACCTAATCAGAGCAAAGCAAGAATCACTGAGGCAGCAGAAGCATCATGCAGGTGAAGGTCAGGCCAATTTCCCCCCAAGTAATGCTGTTTTATCACTCATCGAACAAAGATTGGGGCCTTTCTTGCCTTGATCCTTTGTGCCTTTCCCTATTACTTTAACAGATCTGAACGAAACAAAGATTCTTCATCCAAAAGTTCCATTTAGCTACATTTATTTCAAATCCTCCAAATTTCATGTCTCAATATTATAGCAACTTAAGGATGATACAAAATCCACGTGTTAGGCAGGAAGGCAAAGTTACCTAGAGACAGAGTTGACACAGGACACAGTGATTGTTTTCATTGGTCCTTTGCCGTTTAGTGCTGGGCTGCGCGTCAGCCCCATTAAGCCAGGCACCTTTTAGTTTCAAAGATTTCTGTCTTCTGTATGTCTACAAAATCTTGTTGGTGAAACATTGAGTTACAAATTGAATGATGTTACTTTTGGCAACCTGGACAGGGGTCAGGTTGAGAAGCCAAGACTATAAAACAAATACTCACCCTAGGGATGTGTGGTGTCCTAAATAAATGCATTCTGCCGTTGCCTCTGGGTAGTTGCAACAGGGCTGGAACTCTCCTGGTCACGTGTTCTGCCCATTTACCCTCGTGAGCAGATGTGGCGGTAAGGAAAAGGGAAAAGTGCCATTATCCCAAGATGAAATTAAAAATGAATGATATTCGAAAAAGTCATCTTATTTTAAAAATAGAGCATTTTGATTCATAAGCAGCACTACAGCAGTGCTTGGTTCTGAGAGCTTTGCCTCAGTTTTCCCACATCGGAGGAATTTGAAGTTATCCTGGTTTGCTTACTCACCAGATCCTCTCTCTTTTTTTTCCCCTCCTTTTCATTGATCTTCCTTTTTCTCATATCTTTACTTGCCAATTATTTCTCTCTCCTTTGTTCCCCTCTCTTCCTTGCCCAGAGCCCAGGTGAGAGGATGGTTGTTTTCAAATCGAGGGATCCGTCTGGACACTTTCCCCCAGTCTCGAAGAGGCTTAAAGTAAGTTTTTAAAGCTACAGATGTCACAGCCTCATAGACATATTAAAAATGTTATTTTGAAGATGCTAAATAATGAACCTCTAAATACTAGTGATCTGAGTTCTTTACAGATGATTAGATTCGAGAATGAGAGGATTAAAATTCATATTCAATCACAAATACCTTGTATCCGTCAGGAAAGATCCAGAATTATTGAGTGACGTTTCATCAGCAAGTCATATTGCTATCTTGAAAGAAAAAGAATTTAAAATATCACCAGTTTTTGCTTTATTTTGGGGTATACTTTCTATCACCCATTTCAAATCATGAACTTTCACAATATATTTGCTTCCCATTCTCCAGAGTTCTGTTTATCTTCAAATGGGCCAATTTCAAAACGGTGATTTTTTATTATTAGTAAAAGAATTCAGTGACTTCCAGTTCTATCACAAATATGACCAAAATAAAAAATGCTTACTTGGTAGCTTTTTACTTGACTCACAAAGCAGTTTCCAGAAACCAATAATGTATGATTCCCTGTGTGGCACAGTGCGCAACAGAACATGTTTTATCTGCTCAGTTCATGTTTGTGTGCTCAGTTGACCAACCAGTGCTTGCATGCTCTGTCTATTCTATGGGTTGCAGAAATTTAAATACAGCAAATGCTCAATGACAGTGCTGATGTTGTGGAGTCAATTCATTTCCTTGAGTACAAGATCACTTCGCAATTACTACAGGGCAGTCCATACAGGGCATCGTAGCTGGCCATTAATTAGGCAATAAGACATGACAGGCAATATATTTCTGGGCCATTTAACATATCTCTTGAGAGATTTTTAAAGCAAGAGGCTAAAGGTCAAGTGACTTTAACCACTTGAGAAGTTCACTACCAGGATTTTTTTATGACTACAAGAAAATTTACATATGAATTATGGAAACTAAGACAAATGGGCATTTTTTAGGGTATAGTTAGGAAATCAAGTCAAAACAAAATTTAAAAAATGAATTTATGCAGTGCTGTACATTGTATTGTGGTTTACAAATTATCATCTAATTTAATTTTCCCAGTGACCTTGTGAAGTGTCCATTATCTCTATTATGCAATTGAGGCATGGGAGGCTCACAGCAATTTTATGGCTAAAATGCTCTGCATTATGACTTGGAATTCCAAAATTAAATACTCCTGGATTATAAGCTCTTAAAGCATTGTTCTCTCCAAACCAAACTCCACCTTCTTTTGATGAAAGCAGAGATCTTTTTAGAAAACATGGCTATCCTGTGGGCTATTGGAAAACCACTTTTCCAGACTTCATGGCTCCTTTTAGTGAGTCTTGCAAAAATTAATAACAGGGTTTATTAAATAAATTATCAATCCCATAAGTCAGAGAGTAAATGTAATGGTAGACATGTTAGGAAAACCACCTGGAAGAAATTTTTGAGCTTCACTGGACAATATTTGAGGTTTGTCTAGAAACTGCCCCACCATGCTGAGATTCTTTCTGGATAACATTGTCCTACTTATGCACCTCATTGCATTGCCCTTGGCTCAGACATTTGTCCACATCTGTCTCCTCAATGTTGTGCTCAACCCCACTCTTGTTGTATGTGTAGGCACATTCTATTATTTCCTTATTGTGAAAAGGACATGATCGGCTCTCTTTTGGAATCAATTGTTTAATTTTCCCTAAGTTATTTCTGATCCCTCACTCAGCCTTTGCTATTCCTTGAACTTAGCCTCTCAAGTCTAACGAACCCTCTTTGAGTTTTTCCTATTCTATTGATGTCACCTTCCCCTCTTGTTACTGTCTATAGGGGTACCCTGAGAAGCAAATACTTAATTTCATTTTATATCCCAAGTGTATATCATGATGCTCAATAATTGTTTCATTTGCTAAATTGATGTATGAATTATTTTATAGATTTAAAAATTTCAAACCATAACTAAATGTTAATCAGGACAGAATGTTATTTAATATCTGATTTGATTCTTTCATCCAGGCTTTTTTTAGCTTCCCAAACTCACTTTCACTCTTTTTAAAAAATGAGACACAGCCAATTTTATTCAAGTTCCTTAAAATTTATACTCAATATGTTAACTGTTTCTAAAATGCATGTCACCCACTATATAATGGTTTTTAATTTCATCTTTATTTTACAGTTTTTTATCTTGTCTTTATACAGTTCTTCAGTAGAAGCCAGAGTCCTAAGTTGACCTACTGTTCTGATTAAGTTTCTTCTCAATATTCATGGCCAACATCTGCCTTTTAAATGAAAGGCTTTTGGTCTTTTCAATCACTTGCTGGTTAGGGTGAGACTTCTTTGTTACCCATAACCACATGACCTTACTTAGGATCAGTCTTGACATCCAGTCTTGCATTTATAATCAAATTTATAATACACCTTTCAGCTTCTTCTGGAGTCACGTTCAGTTTGTCTGCCAACATGTTAATGCTGATACAGTGGAGAATAAGACAAAAAGTCTCAAGTAAGAAGAGAGGAGCATTTTCAATGAAATTCAAAACAAGCCTCCAAGAAGAAGTCATTCCCAAGTACTGATTCACATTCCCTCAGCTTTTTCCAAGCTCCATCAAAAGAAAACTTAACAGATAAGCATTCAACAAATTCTGTAATTGGGTCTTTATATGTGTAAGACTCCTGTTGAATAACTTTAACTAGATATTTTAGCACCTGTTGGCATTTTCAAACATCTTTGTTTGTTATGATGGGTGTAGTCAAATAGCGCAGAATCCGTGGACGCATCGTCTGTATTACAGTAACATACTGTGGCTGGTTAAGGAAGAGATCAATAATGTTATCACACCTTTTGGGGTGGTTGAAGAAAACAAAGTGAGACCACTGGACAACCATGTTTGCTGCTGAAAAGACTGAAATGGAGAGCTCATGGAATTATTCTCTGTGGTCTCTCTTAACTCTGTAAGGTCTTCCATAGAGGCATCCCAATTCCGCATTAAGATTCGGAGGCCAGTTTTCTCCAGAGTGAACTCAAAGCATTTCTATCTGTTGCTGGAGCCGACACTGTAAAGAAGTAAAGATATTCTGCTTCTCCAGGTAATGGCCACATTCATATTGGGCTTTTGCATACCTGTAGAGTGTGTCTAAATATTCCTGCCAAAAATCATGCTTGTCCGCGAATTAGTCAAATAGCATCTAACCATCTCTGGTTGACCACATCTGCCTTGTAGTTTCTGGATCAAACTTCTTCACAATTGGTTCCATCTCTGTCTAAAGTTGTTTCAGTTATCCAATGGCTGTGGTTCTTTTTTCTCTCAAAGCACATGAAATATCATCAGAATAAAGGCTTTGGCATACATCCATAGCAAAGCCCACCATGTCAATATCACTAAGAAGATCTAATTTCCCTTGAAATATTTTTTTTTCATTATCTATCTCTCCTACAGAGAGAAACTCGAGCACTGGAAACTTTGCAGATCCAAAAACGGCACCACGTAAATAGTCAAGTCATCCTCCGCCATCTTGCTATGGAAGAAGCTGCTTTCACTCTTAATACTCCCAGAGGGTGAGCTAGATTTTCTTTGCCTTCATTGAAGCAGTTACTTCTGTCAACTTCTACAAAACACGACTCATTCACCTTGTTTTTCTTCTAATGACTTCATTCATTCATTTATTCATGTTTATTGAGGATCGGCTATGCTTTTACTTTTTTTTGTTTAATGTGACCAAGATTTTTTAGAGGACTCAGTAGCTTTATACACAGTTAAATTTTTTTCCAGATTCTGACCCTACGTTATTGCTCTGTCTTAGTTTCCAAAATTGTGTGTATGTGTGTTTGTATGTCTGTGTACATGCATGCACGTGTGTATTCCTAGATATACTCTGTGTCCAATTTATTGAGTCAATTATTGTTATGCACAAGACATTTGAAACCAAAAGAGTGTCCTTCGGTCACTCTTTTGGTCAAACTCATAAGAAATATACATGGTTTTATTTTATCTCCACTGGCTAAAATCAAAGGAAATCCTTGTACATTTTATCATTTAAACCTAGGCCAGTTTAATTGAACAATGATTGAGGCTTGAGTTTTCAAGAAGGGGTTTTGATTTGCAAGGTTGAGAGGAATAGCTATTTCCACAGGGCACATGTTTGGGAGGATGTGTGCAGTCCTGCAGGTGCTGGCAAGTGTTACTCTGGGACTGAGAAGAGTGCTTGCCTAAGTGCTTGCCAACCTAAAGAGAAGACCATCTGAGAGGCAGAGAGAAATAGGCTGATTTCTGATGTCATCCTTCAGACCTTTGGATCCAGCTTTGCTCCCAAACCAGTTCTTCCTTATTATTAAGCATGAGAGCCAACATTCTGTCTTTGTCTGTTCTTTAGCCAGTTTGAATCTTTAAATTTTATTTCATTTTTTTGTCACTTGAAGCTAATACAATAAAGATAAGATGTTCATAGAACTTATGATGAATTGTAGGTGTCAAATAAATTACCTTCTCTGAAGTTTATGACCTGAAATATTGACCTAGTTCTCAGATTTATTCTGTAGGAAATAAATTTTACTTTTGAAAAGACTATTTATATGTTGGGTCACTCACATTTTGGAATCTCTGCCCAAATTTGGAATTATGTAAATTCCAGTAGGTTCCAGAGAAGCATATACAGTGAAACTGGTGAAGAAGAAAGTATTTCAAAATTCAATATGATTCTATCCTCAATGATGTTCTCAGGGAGAATGATATAAATTACCACAAATATGTGGGACCAAATCAAGCCTAGCTCTTCATATATAAATATATGGTAGAAGTAGATTTCTAATAGTTTCCTCAGAGTTCTGTTATAAGGTGGGTTATATAGAATGTTTACCACATGTCTTTCATGGTTTCACTGTTAAGGAGGACTTTCAGTGGTCAAATTATGGTGTCATATAAAAATTTACTCAACAAAGTCTTCTTGTGGAAATTTCAAGCAAAATAATGTCTTTACTGAGGAACTGTTTGAGTACTACTTCCTGTTTAAATGAAGTTCCATGGAAACCATGCATTTTGAGGTCCAACACTGAGACCAAACTTTAAGGTGTATTTTGTTCATCTTTTCTAGGCATCTGACATCTGCACAAATATTAAGCTTTCATCCTTCGAATGCTTTTTCAGGTCATTTCCAGGAAGACCTGATCTGCTATATTACTGCAGATGGCTGTCTCTAATACACCAATAGTTATTAAAGGCTCAAACCATGGGTTCTTATATTTCCCCCCACGTTTTTTCCTTTTTTTTTTATTTGTAAAAGGCTTCTATAGGAATTACTGTACATGCACAAAAAGGCCCATTTAGAAAATAGTTTGTGAATCCCCATTCTGTACAGTAATGGTCCATATAACTGTATTAAGTCAGTTCCTTTAATAGGGAGAGTGCCTTTTTAGTTTGTGAGAAATCTGCCCCTGCTGAGATTTGAACCAGGTACCCTTGGATCTAAAAGCATGTGCTTTACTCTTTAGATAAAGTGAAATCTTCTTAAAAGTTGGTGGAGGGGAGGGGAGAGAGATGGGAGATCTCTTTGACTTTGGAGCCATTTCTTTGACAATTTTATTTTTCTTTCTGAGTTACTTTCTCAGTCTCTTCCCTCTGTCCTTTGTTTTACCTGTTCTAGGGTCTTTTTTCATTTGATCATTTGGCTGGTGTTGACCTTTAAAAATATGAATATGACCTTCTGCATCTAAGACCAACATTTAATATCTAATAATGGCAATGTCGTTAAGCTAAAGAATCTCTACATGCCGGGTCCCAGACTTGAGCAAGAGAATCTCTAATATTCTCCCACTTCTAAGAATTCATGAGCACAAGTTATTTGTGTCAAGTTAAAAATGGAAACATTTTTCTCCCATGAAAGAAAAATGGTCAGGTGGTCCTTTGTATTTGCTACTTTCTGGGTAATGCCTGATGATGGCCATTTTACCAACAGAGCTTCTGGAATGCTCTTCTTAAAAACATGTTTTCATAATGAAAGAAAATTTAATTTTCTATATTTTCTGAGTCTCATTATATAAGCACTAGCTACATTCTAATGGCCCTGCCATTTGCCACGTAACATTCCTTCATCCCTTGCAGATGTCACCATGTTCAGTAAGGTTTAATGAGAGAATTATAGATACTTCTGAGCTTTTATAAGATGAACTTTTTTTTCCCTCAAAACTAGATTGTGTTCCAAGTGTTTTTTAAAGCAAGATAGAGTGCAGGGATTTCTAATAAATAGATCAGATGGGATAATAGGCTATAATATTGCAATTACCAAAGCTATGTTTCCTCCTCCTTTGTCATAGCAGAGTTCCACTGAGATTACAATAGCCACAGGAAACCAAAGTTTAGATTCTTAGTTGCCATTGTTGCATCCTTAAATACTTCTTAAATGCTCACAATATGCCAGGTGCTTTATGGAACATATAAAGACCAGCTCTTGCATAGGAGAAAAAGGTTTATTCAAGGATGACATTGGACACATTGTAATTACTCCCACTGGAGCCATATGTATAACAAAAAGGGTTTGGGTACAAAAAAGAAATTTTAGCAAGGAGTGTTTTCTTTTTGTTGCCATGCCAGCCCCAACTGTTCACCCTTAACTCTCTGATGCCAGACTGGTAACAATCCAGATCTGCATTCAGTTGTAATTTACTCAAGGTGAGACTATGATAAAATTTTGTTATTTCACAGGATCTTTGAAAACTGGTAAAGTTGTATGGATTTTTTCTTGGATAGTCAACCTCAGTCCAGACCTAAATTCCTGCAGTCACTGTGTATTCGTCCTTGAATGAAGCCACCAGCAATTGCTAGGAACTTGAAATTCAAAATTGACCCCAAATCAGGCTGAGTCCATTGGAAAATTTTTGTATCAGAGAGTAATACGGGTTCTCTACTAGATATTGGGAGACAAAATGTAAACATCAATACTGTTTAATTACCTGTAGTTTCATCAGTGTCAGACCCAGTTAACTGGACAACACGTGTAGGAATGTCCAGGGAAGTGCTTGCAATGTAATGATCATTTAATAAATATTTGTGGAGCAAAGGAAGTTCCAAGAACTGTGATAAGAAAATATTAATCATGATTCCTTACCACAAAAAATGAAATTAACATTTGTAAACCAATTAGATTGATAATTGTAAAGTGTGAGATCTGAATTTCTATTTCCCCTACCTCCCCTTTTACATGCTATAAAATGTCAAAAATAATTTTTCTCTCAGGGTCAACATAGACACCATTAATTTTTAGGGGCAATATGTTTCCACCGACTCTCCCCAAGTGATTGCTTCCTTCTCAACTGCTTTCCTTTTTTAAAGGAGAGGATTCACAATTTTAGTAATAGAGATAAAGAGTTTCAGTGCTTTATTTCACTAATTGGAAAAGTTAAGATAAAAAGGTTTGCTAGTTTCTTTCTTGTTCCTCCGGGACCCAGATATTAGAAAGGAGGAAGGCATTGGATGCCTAAAAGAGGTAAAATAAATATCACTGAAATGTTGCAGGAGTAACACAAAGGCAACATTAAATTTTAGACTTCTTGCTTCTGCTTGAAAAGGTAAAGGTAAAAGTCGTGTGTAGTTACTTCAAATAATCATGAGCACTCCAGTTAAGAATTTTGGTTGTTTTGAGGCACCTGGGTGGCTCAGTCAGTTAAGTGTCTGTTGAATGTTTGACCTTTGATTTTGGCACAGGTCTTGATCTCAGGGTCGTGGGACTGAGCCCTGCATGGAGTTCCAAGCTCAGCGCCCAGGGCAGAAACTGCTTGTCCCTCTCCTTCCCCTCTACTCCTCCCCCTGTTCACACACACTTGAGCATGCTCCTGCTCTCCCTCACTCTCCTAAATAAAAAAATTAAAAAAAATTGGGGGGGGGTCATTTTTATATGATTGCACTTGCTTGTTAGGTAGCATAAACATCAAGGAGCACAATTTTCTCCAGGCAGTGATTACTATTTCACCAAATATAACCAATGTAGTCAATACTTGTTTTCTACCTTAAACTCTTTATTAAGGAAATATAGTTGTCAGTAAACATGTTCTATAGACAGATACAGAGAGATGAAATTGCAGCTTAAAGTTGTACAAATGGTTGGCTTCCACTGTGTATTCCTTTGATTAATTGGCCTCTTGTCACCTGCAGTATAACTAGCACCTTGGAAAAGGGAGAATCCATAGGGCGCACAGGAGGACAACTCTATCTCCCTTCTCCCTATTATCTCCACTCCCCACCGTCCTCACCTTACTCTTTCAAACCTCTTGTTCTCTGCTCCTTGGAGGAGATCTCAAGCAAGCACCGTGACTTTCCTGGACATCCTTAGATAATAAATCCTATAGTAAGTTTTGGTAGAAACGCGTTCTCACAGACATTATGAAAATGCCCCATTCGTGGTAACATTAAAAATAACATGAATTTCACATAAAATCGAAGTTTGGTATTGGTATTCCAGCTTGGTATAGCTTTAGGCATAGGGCAAGGGAGAGGAAGAGCATGGTTGTCTCCATCTTTTCTCCTTATCCTAGATGCCTCCACCCTGTACCGACTTCCCTTGCTAGCTGAAGTTTCTAATCCTTCCTACAGACGGAGTGAGGGAAAGAAGTCAGACATAGTAAAGATCTTACTTGATGTTATTGACTTAATCCAATGATATTTTTCTTAGGAAGGGCACCCCAGATTCCTAATTCTGATTCTCCCACAGGCGATTTTATAGATTATTTGGAGAATACCTCATTGAGATGCTCTGGTTGCAATGATCTCATATGGTGAGGCCTCCCTTTGACTAGCTGCTTACAACTTCAGTCCTCAGGGTGTGGGAGGTCCACACCACACAGACTCTCACAGATGAGGCTCCATCATTACTCCAGGAATCCTTCTTGGGAAAGTCTTTTTCAAGCTGACTTGAATCTGGCTCCTCACAGGGGCCACTTTTGGTCCATGGGTAAACTCATGCCTTTGCTTCTGCTAAGTAAAGCTTTCTCTCAATGTCATCAATTCTCTTTGCTCTCTTGCTACACAGACATTTCTAGTCATCATCGTTATCCTTTTAATCTTCCATGTGCAGGTCAAATGCTCTCTGATATGAGAAGACACATTGTAAGCTCTCTGCAGGTGGTTCCTTCTACCCCGACCCCTTTTTCACAGGCAGGGGAAAATTCAATCATTTTCCCCAAAGAAATTCTTTCTCCAGAAATAGTCATTTTTCTTGGTTTCTCCAGCCTGTAAATATCCTCAAAGATAGTGTTAATGTAAGAATTAGAAGGCTGGTTCTTAACCACCTTCTTTGGTACACCTTGCATAAATGGTCTAGGCCATCATTTTGGAGTTTTCAGTGCCCATAATATTTCTTCTCCAAGTGTGGGGTCTTGACTAAAACTAAAAAAGAAAGATTTGACTTTAACATCCTGTTCTGATGGTTGGTAATTAACTTACCTTTCTTTTCTTACTGGAGACATCTAGCACAAAACTAGAGTTCCTGCCTCTTTGAGGTTAAAAACATCTAGGGGATGAGATGAGATCAGTTAGATGGAAATATACTCCATCTCTATTTATTCATATTTCCAGATGAAGACTATCCACAGTTGAGATGATGTTAAACTGTATTGTTTGTTCTTCACCCAATTTCACACAAATTCAGAGAAAAAGACCATGACATTCTCCTGCCCCAGGTTCCTGTGTCTATTCTTTGCGCAGGCAGAGGTCATGCCTGGTATCTGGCCTAAGTGTGGGTACAAAATATTCAGCAGAAGATTGCCATAGACTCTTAATCTCTGACTAAATTATTTCCTGCGAGACAGAAGTGGTACCTCACCTCTCCTTTTGGTCAGTTCTTGCCAATTTAGTCCATTTTGGAAGTTGTTTTGTTATCCTTTCTGCTTATACCAGGGGATACTGGTTGTATAATACTTAGTTACTACAAATTCATGCTTTAATTAATCCATCAAGCAATTCTTTAATTTGGTTCTGAGGAATGTTAGGGACTTCAAGATACTTAGGAAAAAGTATGACAAATACAAAAATCTGATGTAGTATATAATCTATGGAGTGTCATAAATATATTCAGGGGAAAATGCTCTGAATATTGAGAGGAAAGAGATTCACTTTTAGTTAAGAGTGGTGAGACCCTAGGGAGGACTTCTGAGAAGGAATTTTATTTCATCTGGGCCTTGAAAATAAGGTAGCAGATTTCAATAAGAGAAATGTTATGCCAGATTGAGAAAACAGCATGGATACAGTTAAAATATTGGAGCATGTTTTCAGTGAAATCTTTTCATTGTATATAATAGATGAAAGCAAAAACAAACTAAAAAGGAAGACTTCTGCCAGACTTGGGAGACTCATAAATGTCAGCAT
Organism: Ailurus styani; assembly: GCA_002007465.1. NCBI lineage: Eukaryota > Metazoa > Chordata > Mammalia > Carnivora > Ailuridae > Ailurus > Ailurus styani. The sequence goes on from LNAC01000190.1 coordinate 1,021,952, forward strand.
TAGAGAGACTGGACTTTATTCAATAAAGAAAGCATGTGAAGGATGGTATTAAAATTTCTGAGAAAGAAAATTAATTTCTAAATAATAATTTAGACAGGTTAAATGGTAGCAGAAAAAGTCAAAACTAATAAATAGAATGTGTAGAAATGGAAAACAGAAAGTAAACATGAATTTATGACAAGTATCTAGTCAAGAAGCAATGGATTCATGCATGAGTAAGTATGGTGGGGGGAGAAGAGAGAGGAGAGAATGTGGGAAGTATGTCCATGGTAGAATGGATAACACCTAAGTATTGATTGGACATGAGATTAGAAAGGGAGAGTGGTCAGTAAGACTTCAGGTTTATGCCCAGAAGATGTGATTAAGCAAAATTTAGGAGAAAACGTTCTAGTAAAAGAAATAACTGATAACAGGGGCACCTGGCTGGCTCAGTCAGGAAAGCACGCGACTCTTGACCTCTGAGTTGTGGGTTCAAGCCCCATGTCGGGTATAGAGATTATCTAAATGAATAAAAGTTAAAAAAAAAAAAAGAAGAAGAACTGATGACATAAAATCAAGTGTTATCTGAGGTTCGGAGAAGAGAGTAATCAGATGTTGGAGTAGTTAAAGAAAGACTTCATTGGGAGCTTTGAAAGTAGAGCAAGCATTCCTAGTAAAAATGTGAGAAAATGAAAAAGTAACGTATGAATAAAGGACTCTGACTCTTTCCAATTTGTGTTTAGGTTTTCCAATAAAAATGCCTTACTACGGATTATTGTGTCCTGTAGGTAGTACTCAGGTTGATCAAGAATAGAAATCATAGGTTGAGATTCACTTAGGATGATATTTAAGGTAGCTCAGTCTTAGAAGGAAAAGACTTTTCATTTCATTTATCCTTCTTTTTTCAATTTATGTTTTAAATGAACAAACAGTAAAATTCACTATTTTTGGTGAACAGTTCAAAGAGTATTGAGAAATTCAGAAACTCAGGTAGCCACCACCGAAACCAAGACATAGAAATATTTTCGACCACTCCAAAAATGTTCTCTTACAGTCCTGTTGTAGCAGTCCCCTCCCCCCACATTTAACCCCCTGCAACCACAGATCTGTTCTCGCTCCCCCAAATTTTGCCGTTTCCAGGAAGTTGTTGCAGGAGGTACAATTTTAAGATGATATTAAACCCTGGCCATAAAAACTACCATAACCGGGACGCCTGGGTGGCTCAGTGGGTTAAGCCTCTGCCTTAGGTTCGGGTCATGATCTCAGGGTCCTGGGATTGAATCCGGCATCGGGCTCCCTGCTCAGCGGAGAGCCTGCTTCTCCTTCTGCCTGCTGCTCTGCCTACTTGTGCTCTCTATTTCTCTGTCAAATAAATAAATAAAATCTTAAAAAAAATTCCATAATTACGCTGTATGATATGAGTGGGTCTAACATAGCCATACAGACTTTTTAAAAGCAGAGAATTTTGCCAACTGATAAGGAAAAAGGAATCAGAGATCTGAAGCAGGACGGAGATTCAAGGTCCCCCTTGTGGCTTTCAGATAAAGGGAACCATATGGAAAGGACCTGAGCTAATAAATGGATGTTGTTTTAAGCTGCTGAATTTGTGGTAATTTGTGATGCAGCAATAGAAAATACAGTCATAGACATGAAACCATAGAATGTGTGTAGCCTTTGGGAACTGGCTTCTTTCATTCAACATAATGCTTTTGAGATTCATTCATATTGTTACAGGGATCACAGAGTTCCATTGAATGGATTATCCCAATTTGTTTTTCTGTTCACCTCTTGGAGGACATGTGGGTTGCTTCTAGTTTGTGGTGGTCAAAGGAATGCTGTTCTAATCATTAGTGTACAGGTTTGGTGAGAAAATAAGTTTTCATTTCTCTTGTGTAGCTATCTAGGAGTGGGATTTCTGCATCACATAGTAAGGATATGTTAAAATTTTTAAGAAACTGTCCAACTTCTCTGAAGGAGCTGTTCCACTTTGCCTTTCAACCAGCAAAATTTTAGTTTAAATACCTCTGTCACAAACTTTAGAGGTTCTGCAAAATTATCATTTTCACAAATTTGTGCTACAAACGTAAGAAAGTTTTAGCATCTTCATTGGGAAATTACATTTTGAAAATATGTTTTTGGATGATAGTTTTCCACTGAGATACTAAGAAAGTGATTTGAGCTGAGATTTGATCATTTATTTAACATTATTTACTTTTACCATCTACTATGTTCCAGGCATGATGCTACATGCTAGAGATGAAAGATGAGTAACAGATGGCTCTACCCTCAAGAAGTCCACGCTATCTGAGAAAACAGACGCATAATGTGTAATTGTCATTTAGTCTGGTAGTTGTCATGATGCAGGTATTAGGTCAGTGCTACGAGGTCACACGTGAGGGAGCAATAAATTCTGCTTGAGGAAGCAGGATAGTGAGGTGATAAAAACTGGATGGTAGATACACAATGCCTGAGACTAAAGACTTATTAGCAATCAGTATTAGCAGTGAAGATTTACACCAAATAGATCACGAGTGTCTGATTGGAGTCACTTTGAACAATCAAAGTTTAAGAATCGAGAGATGTTTTCTCTCAAATTCTTTCAGATTTTTGGATTCCTTCCCAAATAACTGTGTTGGTTATATAATGAAGGCTAATATATAACATGATTTTGTGGATTTCCATAGGAGAGATTCTCATTCTCATGGATGCATTTTCATGGTACAAGCACAAAACTGGGCAGAACAAAACGTCTTGGATTTTTTTGTGTGTGTGGGTTGCCAATAAACACACTAAACAGGATTTCTTGGCAAAATCTTTCTTACTTCAATATTGTTCTTGTTTTGAAGTTAGTCATTTATGCAGTACATGTGTGTTTGTACCAATAAAACAGAGTTGTTGGAAATCGTTAGAAATAAGTCTTCATGAAGGCCAATGATGTGCTTGTAAATGGCTACCTCTGCTCGTGATACGATCTTTGAATTTCATATTCAAGAATAATTTACCTCTATTCTAATGTGACTAGAACGGTGTATGTAAAAGGTAATAAAAGGGGCATCTGTACTTGTGTTTTTTTAGCACATCCAGTATTTTCCACATCCAGGGCCAAAGCATATGTGGCAGGAATGTAAGTGTGAAGATAAACTGAGAGGCAACCAGCCTGTGCCAAACAAATGAGGGATTGGACCTAATTGAGTAAGCGTAGGGTTAATGATCCGATCACTGTAAAATCATTGTTAAAAACAAAACAAACAAACAAAAAATTCTCACACACAACACCTGAGTTCTAAAGAAATCATTAGGACATTTTGAGTTTTATTTGATTTTAAATTTCAGAAGAGTTTTCACTGAGGTAACATTTACTTTTGAGGTGTGTAATCTAGGCTCGGCAGGCTGTAATGCTACAGCCTTTGATGTTCACCAAGTTTGTTTATGAACTGTGTGAGAGACGGCAATCCAATATCTTCCACAAAAATTTCAGAAACAAACACAGGACATCTTTTTCTATTCTATTCATAATAGTGTCCTTACTGCCCGAATGTAACCAAGGAACTGTTAGAAATGTAAACAAGATTGTCTTTGTACACCAAAGAGAATGTGATTCGTGTACTGATATCAAAAGCCAGTGCATTTTAGATGATTGTAAAATGTGCTGTAATGTGTGCAATATCCCGAAGCATTTCTAAGGCTGCCTGAAGCGAACTATAAGCACCAAGTCTAAGAATATGAGCGATTTGTGTGCATCAGCATATTTTGAAAATCTTAAGTATGTTTTCTTTTGTTTGTTTTTGACTTTTTGCAACCGATCAGCTTGAGCCGGGTTGTGTGAGAGCTACTGAGACACCATATTGCAATTTTTGAGAGCTCTGCCTTTGATGGCTTATAATAAACCACATAGGATATTCCCATTGGGGGGAAAGAAGTTGTAAACTGTCACGAATATTACAATTTACATGATTTGGAGCTTGGGGATCTCTTGTTTAGATTTCTAACTCCAGCTAATCACAGATTTTTCTGTTTTGAAAACAATGATTTGAATGTAAGCCAACTCAGAGAAGTACGATAAGGCAATTTCAGCAAGCTAATTAATTTCTTTAAAAAAGAAAAATTTCATGTTACGAAAAAATTTTTTTTGAGGATGGCTCAAGAACATACACTTCATTTACAGAATCCATCAAAACCAGTTCTACTAGTAAACATAAAGTAGAACTCAAGTGTCTGTTTCTAAGGATGACATCCAGCCAGGTAGCACTGTGAAAATATGTTAACACTCACCTAAAAGAAGTAATTAGGAAGTGTCAGATAAAAACACTAAAAATAAAAATAAATTTAAAAAATACCTCTATTACAGACAGGAAAAGGATTTGCTTTTTCATAAAACTATTAATTTAGAATTTTAAACAATAGGCTTATCATCTTTGTTATGTTCGAAGCAGACAGAATAATAGCAGTTCTCAAGCTTGTTTTATTTGTTTTTCCTTCCAAACAAAAATATTCTTCTTGAATTTTTTACAAATGCCACCATCTTGTAGGAATTACTTTCAAAGGGAAATATATGCCTTAAGAGTAAATAAACCAAATGAATAGTCAATTTGGCATCCTGTAAAGGTAAATGTAACTTGTCTATGAGTAAATATTCTGCGAGTTTATTTTATAAATATGGGAATGTATACTTATGGACATTTAAAAAGAGCATCTATCTCTCTAATTTCAAAATCTTGGTACATGTCTTTTGTTCAGTTTACCAACAGGCTACATTATATTTTTAAATGAGGTGTTACCCATCATTGTTGAGATGGAAACCTTTTACTACTCATTAGTTTAACAAGTGTTTTTCAAGGACCAGAGCCAATCATTTTCCCCATCCCATTGCTACTCTTCCATTGGAAGCCACCCTCTTCTCTCACCTGAGTCACTGCTGTAGGCTGTCAATAGATCTCTGGGCTTCTGCCCTTGGATAAGTCATCTCATGGCTCTTTTCTGTGTAAAATCTCCTAGTTAGTTTCCATTGCACTAAGAGTAAGAAGCCAGAATCTTTGGATTGGCCTCAAAGACCCTAAATTATCTGTCCTAAACTTCTTCCCACTTTTCCTCTCTGACTGCATCTCCCAACTCATCCCCCTTTCTCATGCTGTTTCAGACCCTTAGCAAATTGGACCATTGCTAGAGAGATCTAGGTGTACTCCTTCCTCAGGATATTTGCAGCTGCTGTTTCCTCTGCTTGGAAAGCCCTTCCCAGCTATCTTCGAGATTCACTCTCTCATTTCCTTCAGGTTTTGACTCCAATGTCACCTTCTCATTGAGGACTTCCTTGCCCATCCTGATAGTGGCACCTTCCCTCTCCCCACAAATGTGCAAATCCTATCCATCTTGCTTTGCTTGATTATTTTCCTTCCTTAACCACTATCTAATAGTCTATATATTGTACTTACTAATCTTACCTATTGTGCGTCTCTTTCACTGGAATAAAAAATCCATGAGGGCAGTTACCTTTGTCGTTTTGTTTATTTCTTTATTCCTAGCATTTGGAACAGTTCCTGACACAAAATATGATAAGGGCTTGGGTCCAAGAAGCAATAAGTTCTGCTTTCCTGATGTGAACTTTATAATGAGCAAAATATGAGCAAAAAAATGAGCAAAATAGATAATAAACAAGTATACAGGTAAATTCAATAGCATCATATTAGGTATAAATGCTACAAAGAGTAAATATAAAAAACACATGGTAGAGAATGGAGTCATGGGATGGTGGACACTTGTGCTTGAGTCATCGGCGAACACATTCCTGAGAAGTAACATTTAAGCTGAAGCCTGAAGGACAAGAGGCAAAAGCTGACTTGCATAACATATGAAAGAACAGAATTTGATATTTAATAAACTTCATCATTAATCAGCAAGGCTTTATTTTTCAAATGTGGCTAGTTGGTGTGTGGTTTCTGAAAAAAATTAAGACAATTACTTACTATATACCTGGGGACACAATATTCACTAAGCAACAAATAATAAAAGATGGAATTTCAATAAGGAGATACAAGCTATGAATGCGAACTGTAATGATCAGTACTAGAGAACATGAAAGAGTGATAACTGGACACCTTCTGGGCAAAGGGAGAATGAGCCCTATATGTAACAAGAAAAAGGGAGAACTGCAACTGGGGTTTTGTAGAGCCGAGAGGGGAATTCAGGGTGTCGAGAAAGGGGGCCCTTGCTTTGAAAGCTAGACAAATTGGGCTGGGACCCATCTGCTGGAAACCACGAGAGCCATGCTTGTTTCTTCCATTTTCTTTCTTTCATTACCTTCGATTTATCAACAAGATATGTAGGCTCTGTCTCCGGGGTATGTCCTGAAGCATCTACCTTTCCGGCTACTCTCTTACCCAATTGATTGTCCTTTCTTGCCTGGACTATTAGAATTCAAACCGTTCTCCCTGTTTCCACTCTTGGACCCCTGCCTTACATTCCCTTTGCAGCATGTATTCAAAACATTTCAATAACTTCCTTTTGAGCTTAGGATAAAATCCAAATTCCTTACCATGTCCTTCAAGTCCTATATAATCTATCTCACCCACCAATCTTGGACAAGAACTCCTCCATCTCACCATGGTCCAGGCATGCCTTCTTTATGTTCCTCATTTTCTAGAAACTATGTGGTGTTAATAGGCTTTAGGAATCTTGATTTTGGTATGCCTTCAATATTTTTTGCTCATCTTCACATAGATATCTCCTTCTCAATGAGATTCACCTTAAATGTCAAATCCTCCTGGAAGACCTCCTTGACCATCTTATCTAAAATATCATCCCCATCATTCTCTGTAACATTTACTCACTTGCATTGTCTCCCTCGTTTTTAATCATTATGTGAAATACTTTATGTATTTGTTTACTTGTTTATTAGTTGTCTTTCTCTACCAAGATGTAAGTTCTATGAGGGCACAGATTCTGTTTGTCTTATTCCTCACCATGTTTCCAGACCCTAAAAACCATTTTTCTAGGCATTCCTGAGATGTAGCAGGTAGCAAATAAGTTTAACTGAATGACTGAAAATAGCGAACCATTGAAACCTTTTAATCTATTTATATGAAATGGAAAAAGCATATTTCAGAGTGGCCTGCTGGGGAGATCCTGAGTATCTCAACTGAAAATGAAGAGGAATTGACAGCTGAGAGACATTTCGTGGAAGAAATCAATGGGGCCCCCTCACTGACAAGAGACAGAATTGCAGTGAAATCAAAGGAGAATATATCAAGGATGGTTCATTTTGTAATCATCAATGAATGAGTCAAAAATAATTTTTAGAAAGATTCCAGTGACTAGATTATATAGTTAATATAGGATAATAGTAATTAAGAGAGGTTGCTCTATGCTTGGGGAGAATTCTATGTACACATTTGTTCTTTGGAGTTATCCTGGCATATTTTTGCAATATTATTGTTGCTCTCTTTATCATGCATTTGTTTGCAATTGTGGGCCCATAATGTGGTGTGAACTACTCCCCTAGAGTAAATTAGGCATTTTTGGAAAGTTTATATCATGTCTTTGAAGCCATCAGGATAATAAGCTGCTACTCCCCCAAACTCCACCCTATTTCCCTACACAAGCTATTCTCGTGATATTCTACCCTTAAGGAAAACTCCTTTTTTTTTTAAGATTTTATTTATTTTTTTTGACAGAGAGAGATTACAAGTACGCAGACAGGCAGGCAGAGAGAGAGGAGGAAGCAGGCTCCCCACTGAGCAGAGAGCCTGATGCGGGCCTCGATCCCAGGACCCTAAGATCATGATCTGAGCCGAAGGCAGAGGCTTTAACCCACTGAGCCACCCAGGTGCCCAAGGAAAACTCTTAATGAATCTTTAAACTGTGTTTCTCTTCCCAATGAGAATACATGTTAGCCATCACATTTCCCTACCTATGGTCTATCTTGAATAGTTTGTCTGGAGAATTGAATTATTGGTATACCTCACAACTACTTTTTATTCTTAAAAATTATTAAGAACCAGGGCACCTAAGTGGCTCAATCGGTTAAGTGTCTGTCTTCGGCTCAGGTCATGATCCTGGAGTCCCAGGATTGAGCCCCGGCATCAGGCTCCTTGCTCAGTGGGGAGTCTGCTTGTCCCTTTCCTTCTGCTCCTCCCCCTGCCCATGCTTTCTCTCTCCCTCACTCCCTCTCTCAAATATATAAATGAGATCTTTTAAAAAATTACTAAGAACCCCCCAAATTTTGTTTATATATGTTTTCTCTATCAATACTTACCATATTCAAAACTAAAACTGTATGCATGCAAGAAAATGAGAATGAAAAATTAAATAATACCACTATTAAACAGTATTACTTTGAAGTTCTGACCTCTTAGCCTCCTTGAAAGGGCGGTTGGAATCCTGAGGTCCTCGGACTGCACTGTAGAACCACTAGTATAAAATAACTAGCATTTATATAGATATAGTCGATCTGTCATCTTTCTTATATGCCTGTAAATTTGTACATGCATGTAAGGACAAATTTTAGAGTTATCATTAATAACTCTCAATTAAAAACTTAGGTTTTGGAAATCTGATATTTTTCATTGACTTCTGAAGATTTCTGCATTCTAGCTTTGTGAACTACAGATGACAATATTACTTTTAAAATCACATCTGGAGCCATTTTGTCTAGCTCAGAACATGAAATAATTTGGCATATTTACCAGCCCAAATAGTACAAATAGTACAAATAGAAAATAGTGAAGATCCTGAGAGACAACATAAGTAGTTTTGAAGTGGACAATTTGGAAAAATTAATCTTTCGGTTCCATGGTTTCCCTCCATAAAACTGGGATTATGATACTATCTTATTTTACCTGTTGTGAAAATTAAATGAGTTAATTTAGATTAAGTGCTTAGAATATTGCTGAGAGTTTTACATATGTTAAATTTATTTATTTTAATATGTGCAGCTGTTATAAAAATGTAGCTGTTATTTTTATTAAGGAAATAGCCCTAGAAGAGAGTAAAAACATGTAAAGTATTCAAAGAAAAACCACTTTTTGCCTAGTTCACAATTTTCTCTATAGTTGGGCCTCTTTATATAATTTTCTCTACAGTTAAGACATTTAGACTCAAGACTTCTGTATCTCTCTTTTTTTAAATTTTATTTATTTGAGAGAAAGAGAGAGAGACTGAGAGAGCAGGAGAGGGGAAGAGAGGGAGAAGCAAGCTCCCTTCTGAGCAGGGAGCCTGATACAGGGCTTGATCCCAGGACTCTGAAATCATGACCCGAGCCGAAGGTAGACCCTTAACCAGCTGAGCCACCCAGGTGCCCTTTCTGTATCTTTGTTAACAAATCCCTCCTCAATGCTTCCTACTTTCTGTAGAAGAACATGCCTCTAAATATACAGATGTCCATCCTAAATTTAAAAAGCTTCCTCTAGAACCTGGGGTCACCAGTAATCGCTGTTTTTCTCCTACTAACTTCTGATGCCAAATAGCTCCATCAGGAGGATAGCTCTTACTGGCTTTGTGTCCTCTCCACATCCTCTCTTTTCAATTCCCTAAAATCTAGCCTTAAGTGCTACCACATCTGTATCAGTTGTTTTTTTTTTTCACATCAACATCAGTTTATCACCCTCAAACCCTTCTCTAAAGGGCACTACAATCAGAAATAGTGGCGGAAGAAAAGCAACCTCTGGAATCCACAAAGAGTTAGATTACAACTCTCTCAAGTTACTTAACCCAACTGGATTTCAATTTCCTTATCTCTAAAATGGGAATAATGAATGATGAACATCACTCAACATAGTACATACCACATAGTCTCTGTCAGTGAGTGGCTTTTATTGTATAGGTCATTTTATTGAAACAAGTGAATTAAAAAAAAAAAAGCTTGAAAAAGTATTAGTCTCATTTTGTGCACCAAATTTGGAAAATGGTCAAGAATTGTGTAGTTTTAAAGGGACAGGTCAAATGGAGATGGAAAATGGTAAAATGGGAATTTTATTTGAGCTATTGTCCCTTGGCGGCATCACTTTCTAACACACAGAAATACAAAATAGGCAATATCATTGATCATGCTGTACATGCATCTGAACTTTTCAGAGTAATTTTGGTAATGATTGTAGTATTAATTTTTGAATTATCAATATTTAAATTTCTTTTAAATCCTAAAACTATGTTGCTCGAGTTCTCCTTAAGTTGCCGTGTTAAAACTTGCTAACAATATGAAAAACTTTAGAAAGATGTTTAGATATGAAAAAAAAAAACTTTGAAGAAGATCTAGAATTCCAACAATACCCTGTGCTCTTTTAATTTAAGGGAGAGTATCTGGAGTAGTTTTAGAGAAAGTGTTAAAAATGAGGCACTTTTTGATTCATATACTTCATACAACTAGGCAAAAACAATAAAAAAAATAAAAGGAGGAAAAGAGAATGTGTGATATGATTTGGCTGCAAGATTGAAAAAACAAAACAAACAAACAAACAAACAAACAAACAAAAACAAGGCTGAGTGTCCCTAAGCCATCTTGGCTGGAAATTTATGCATATCAAAAACACAACCTGTATATTTATTGCCATGGGAAAGTCCATCTTAAATCATGTGCAAATCAAATGATGTGAGGTCTTCAGAAACACATCTCTTTCATAATATTAGACCACCCTGTTCTTTAAGTTCAAGTCTGGATTCAGTCCACTGTGCTGGTGGAGTGTTTAAACAATTTGTTTAAATAAGTACTATTTTGTTATTTTGTTTAAATAAGTTTAAATAAGCTTGCATTTATAAACCGATGACTTATTTTTAAAACTACCTCTGATATGTCTTTCTAAATGAACAAAGAAATGTATCCCACAGTGAAGAATCACATTTCCCCCTCTGCAAGCTCAGGAAGGGTCTTCGGCTCTATTCTCCTTGTCGAGCTGCAGGAAATTCCCTTACCTGTCGTTCACACGTCTGGTCTGTGTTAGAGATGCTGTTTTGGCAGAGACCAACAGCTTGTCTGATACTCCTTAGGTATATATATGTGACAGGTCAGGGCCTTGATGTCTAGCTCAGCTGTGACATTTGTGAGGCCAGGGACACTTCTTGTTTTCTAATAGAACCTGCTAAAGGATTCTTCCTACCCCCATCAATTCTCCATGACCATGACCCCTGAGACCTGCACCAGAGGTAGCAAATTAGATTTAGTGCTTCCAAAAGCACTAAATAGATTCAAAAATGGAGATTGGAGATTGGTAAATGTGTCCATGACACTACTGTCCACTTGTTTGTGGTCCTGAGCATTGTGCGACTTCTCTGGGAATCCTCTGCTCATGATCCCCAAAGTTAGCAGGGGTGGGGACTCTTGGGACAGCTGAACAGGGCACCCACCTGAAGATATACAGCTCATCAGAGCTAGTTCATTGTCAGTATATTTACTGATGGAGTCATTGCTCTGCCTAATAGTCTTTGTGTCAATACATCTGCAACAATGACAACAAACAAAATGACAAAAAAAAAAAACTGGACCACAATTCTTGAAAAATTGAAAATGATGAATATTCCAAATGGAAGATATTTCTGCCAAATGCTACATAGTGTGTGGGAAAGTTTTTCTCAAATTGCTCAGTATATATGCTCAGCCTATATCCTTTACTCGAGGCTGCCAATCTAGCTGTCTAAATAAATACTGACTGGAGAGCTTATATGAATAAGAACTTTATTATCTAAGCTGCTTATTTTACGAAGTCCATCTCTTTCTCAAGCCTTCCTTCAAATATATACCTTCTTTCCTGTTCTCCAACCCCTGCCACCAGGATAATGAATCACATTTACAGACATAAAAATGTAACGATTTTGTTACGCTTATTTCTACGTTTCAGTTTATCAGATCCATTTGAATGTACTAATCAATGAAAACTATAGACATGTGCAAAAACATTTCTCTTTCTGATTTTATATGTACTCTTAGAATTATATGTATCCACCTTATAACAACAAAGAAGCTATTGTCCCAAGAATGCACAGAATAGTTTTTTAAGGTGAACTGCAAAAAATAACTTACCTTTTCCTGTAAAACTTCTAAATAGGAACTGATTTATGATAACAACAGCTTAATGTCCTTAGAATCATGAGTGATATTTAAATATATAATAAAGCTTAAAAGCATGGGAGCCAATTGAATAGAAGGGGTATTGGCCAATCAGAACTGTCTCATAAATAATGTGATACCAGCTCTGCTATAGACATGCTGGTTGCTTCTTATTGTGATTTACATGGCCTTTTTTTTTTCTAGATGAGAAACACAGAAAAGAAAGAGGATGATAGACAGTTTTTGCTTTTCCATCTACCTCCTGTTGGACAAAATGCTTAGTTATAAATTGGGACCTGCAATACAACTAAAAAGACTTTGAAAGAATATCAATTTTAAATTAAATCAACCAAGAAATGTTTGCTGAATATGTGAATTTCTTCAAATTCTTCTAGAGTATGAGATATCATTTATAAGTTATTTTGCTGGTCAGAACACAGTGACATACAAGAACAAGCTTGAAAAGTGCAAAATTGCACCAAAGACATACATTGTCCATGGACATTCAGATTACAACAGCCTGACACACTGGGTCAGGGTCCACTCCCTGAATGACGATCCCATTTTTTTTTTTCCCGAAGAAGAAAATAGCCAAGTTCATCATCTACAGTTTGCCAGGCACCAATTGGGGCATTTGACACACCTCACGTTAGCTCTGCACCTTCTGTGGGTTTAGTTTCTAACTTTATCTTATAGAGCCAAATTCATTAATATCAAAATTATTCCTGGAAATCTCTTAAAAACAACATCACCATGGAGACTGAAACTCCATCTTTTAATAAATCCTGAACAGTTTTTTCTATCAGCTTTGGGACAGACTGTTCTTTCTTGCTTTAGTTCACAGATTAAGTAGTTAGCTTGTACTTAAAGAGAAATGCTTATCTTAAAACACTGTAAAAATAGCTCAAGATGGCAAGACGCTTACACCATGAGAGGTGCGTAGGACCTGAGACCAACGGAAGGAAGTATGGATTCACACCTCTCAGCTCATGCTCACTCACACCGGCACATGTGTTCTTTGAATACGTAAGTAGGTGGAATCACCTACATTTTTTAGAAGTGCTATTTCTCTCTTTCTCTTCCACTCCACTTGTGAGGCCCAAGAGTGTAAATTTGAATTTGTTTTACCGCTAATTGAATGTGCATATCATGGCACTCTACTGTATCCATAAGACTTGCAATAGTCCTGTAAGGTAAGGCCATTATTCTCATTTAAAAGATGAAACGCTGAGGCTGGGGGAGGTTACAGGACATGCTACAGATCTCGCCAGCTGAGCTGAGTTTGAAGGAGCACTGTTTTGAGAACAATATGTTCTCCCCTATGCATAGAAGCCTCTATATCATTTACAGAAGCTCCACTGGGCTCCCTCTAATCCTGGAAATTCTCTTCAGACATCTTGTCCTTAAAGTCTATTTGTGGACTACACCTACTACTCATGAATCTATCTGACCTATGGAGTAAGATTTTTCATCTAGATATCTAGGTCCAGGGTCAAAAAAAAAAAAAAGTGGGTCTAAGAGAATTCAGGCTCAGAGTAATTATGAATTTGAAATTAAGTGTTAATATAAAAATCATGGCTCTTAAAATTCTGTCTGCTTTGAGTTCTCAGGGTTATCAGCTATTAGGTTGAACCATATGAAATTGCCATTTTTATGGGGGGAAAATGTTGATAATAAGCAATTTCATGGGGGCCAATGTAAATTTATCATCATGACTTTTATAGCAGAAAAAGGCCTTGAAACGATGTAAAGTGTTTTCTGGTCACCTTATGAAATACAGCCTTCTGGTGACTTCTTATTCTATCAACCTGACTTGCTTTTTGTTTTTTGGGTTTTTTCTCTCTCTTCATAACAATTATCAGAATGTGGAGTTGCCTTGTCTTTTTTTTTTCTTTATTTGTTTATCCTTTGTTTCCCTTTCCCTAGTGGAGTTTACTCTCATCACCTAGAAAAACACCTGGAACATAGGAAGCACTCAATAAACAACATTCATTGAATAAAATAAACTTAACGGGTTGAAACATCCACCTAAAATGTTGAATTATTAGATATATTTTCTATTTGGAGTGTTGCTATAAAACATACATTTCCAATTCCCCAATGTGCCTTTGAAAAAGATAAATTAATTCATTTCATTAGTGATATTGTATTGCCTGTGGCATGACTTGTCAGTGTGGCTACAGTAGACTAACGATTGCGTAACGAGAGTTTATTTATCATAGAACCAATTTTTGCTACTGAACCAAAGTATAAATAATGGTATATCAGTATTTACATTATAAATACTGTTTTAGGGTTTGTTACTTGCTCATAAAAATTCTCCCTAGGCTGAAACAGCTAGTGGGTAAACACTGCATATACCACATATAATATATCAAAATAAGAGGGCAGTGCTCCTTTGTTGGGCAAAGAACAAACATTGCATACAAATTATTTTTGTAGAATGAGAGTGAAGCTACTGAAGAGCCCCAATTTCTTGAAGACACTCAGGATCTTGGAAAAATGATAGTATTAAAACAATCTTGAGGAGATGAAGCATATACCAAGCAGAAGAAATATAGTTCTACTAGAATGTTCATTCAGAAGAGAAATTTTATTTTTTTTAGATACTATCAAGGAACAAGACAGGTTTAATAACTGTGGCAAAAATGGGGGCACCAAAAAGATTTGCCCAGAAATACAATTCTGGCTGCTGCTATTCCATCATGCCAGCTCTCTTGACGTTGAAGTGCAATCCAACCTCTCACAAGCATAAGAGACTGATTTTTACGAACCTTCTGTGTAAGTCATTAACTTTTGGGAAAATGCACTTTGGCTACAAAAATATCTCTCATGTCCAAAAATCTTATTTAGTAAAGCATAGTATTTTGGTCAATTGAGAATGCTCAAAAATCCTCCCTGTCTTACATCCTCAGACCATGGAGGTGCCAGTCAAATGACTTCTCCACTGGAACTTACGTGGTTCAAGATGTCACCATTACAGAACAACTTAGGGAGCAGCCCAGGAAGGGAAGGCTATCCTGGGGCCGCTGGTTTTCTGGTAGCTAGGGATAGGCAGATTTTGCAACAGCCAGCCGCAGGAAATAATGGTGATCTGCTTTGGAACCAATAAGCATTGAGAATTACTGTTCTAATGACTTACCTAAAATATTTTATATTTCCTCTGACATGCAAGGTTTTGCCACATCAGAGATTTTGTACCTGTAGTTTTTTCTGCCTAGATTGCTCTCTTGATCACTGCCTACTTATTCTTCCAGGATTCCGTTTGTATCTTATTTTCTCAGGAAAATATTCCTTACCTCCCCCTCAAGTCTTATCTTGACAGTCACAGCTACGCACACACTTGAGCATGTGCATACACACACGCAGGCCTTCCTATTAGACCTTCTCATAGCCCCTTCTCCATTTCCTCCACAGCACCTTCATGTATGTGTGACCATTAGCTCCAGAAGGGCAGCCCGTCTTTTCCACTTTTTGTGCATCCCCAGAATCTAGCAGAGTACCTGGCACATAGTGGTTACTTAATAAATATTGCTGAATGCTTGACTCTTTGAAGTTGTTTTTATTCTGTTCTGCTGTGTTTTTCTTTGAACTAGAGTTTATAATAGATACAGACGGTACATTCCTTTGTGGGACTGCCTTGTTTTGTTTCCAGCCCTAACACTCCTGCCAAACCAACCATTTGTCATCTCCCGTTGATCTCTCCATGGCTGCCAACTGCAGCTGCTAGTCTGGATTGGCTCTCCTAGAAGATTCATGGCCGAGGCAAGTTTCTTTGGCATCAAAGTTTTAGTTCTAGTCAATGAACATTTATTGAGCATCTGGAATTTGCCAGACACTGTGTGAGGACCTCAGATATAAAAATGAAAAAGATCATTTTGACCTTTGAGGATCTTTGAGTCAGGGGTAGGGGGGCGAAAAACATTGATAGATCAATGCAGTGAAATGTGCTAAGTGTCCCAGTTGGGGTGCTATAGGATTTAGCCTAAGCTGAAGGAAAGGAGGTCTCCTCATTGCCATGACTTGCTGACATATGAGGGTCCCTGGTACTTGCATATTCAGCGATTCTCTCATGAGAAGCAAGTGTTCTACAGGTTGAATCATGAGAATATCAAATGGTGGCACAAGTTCTTAAATACATACAAATTTTGTGTAGGATAGGAACATCATAGATTTCATTCTTAGTGTGGACTTCTCTTTATTTATTTATTTTTAAATATTTTATTTTATTTTTTTAAAGATTTACTTATTTTTTAGAGAGAGAGAACACACGGGGAGGGGCAGAGGGAAGAGAGAGAATCTCAGGCAGACTCTGCTCCCAGCACGGAGCCTGGCTCAGGGCTCAGTCCCATGACTCTGAGATCGTGACCTGAGCTGAGACTTAGATCTGGGATGCTTAACTGACTGCACCCCCCAGGCACCCCTGGGTTTCTCTTAAGTGCAGTGTTCCAGGCTCTGACCTCTCATCAGAGCTATTGCTTCAGTTGATTTGTTTCTAATGAACATTCATGGTCTTTCTGCTGCTTCAAGGGCCACAGACCTCACCGTTCCTTCACAAACTTAAACATTAACCTTCTGGGTTGTAGAAATTGTATTCCACCTGGCAGCGAGCTTCTCTTTCACCCTTTCCTCCCTACTTTATAGCAAGTTTATCTTTCTAGAAATCATTCTCATTTTGAAGATATTCTCCCTTTAAACAACAGGAAGACAGTATTGTATTTGGTGGGAAGCAAGCCTCCAAGCACAGACGTTCTTCACTCTATTGTTCCAGAGAAAGGAGGGAAATGCAAAGCCCACCGTAGGGGCCAGTGCGTTGTGTCCTGCTCCCTCACTTGTTCAGGACCACCCTCTTTGAAATGCTCACACACAGTGGATTGGAGTTGTGAATGGAAATCCTAGGAAGGCGTTCACTGGTTTTTAGGTATTTATACCAGAATAAAGCATCCCATTGTGGGAATCTGTGCCATTTCCATTAGGTACGTGTTAGCTCTAATTGAGAAGCCTTCTGCTATTGCCACAGTTGGATATGATCCTTTATTCCTCGGGACTTTATTTATTTATTTTTGATACTTCCTCTTATCTATTATACTTAATTCTTTCTTGCAATACAGTCTGTCGGAAGACAGAATCCGAGCTCTGAAAGGGACCTCATCTCTGAAAATACAGAGCAAGATCAAGTTAGGAGTGCAAACTAGAAACCATGGGTCCTGCTGGCCTACCTCCTGACAAATTATAACTAACTTTTGTGGAGCACCATCCTACATTCAAAATCATTTTTCACACTGTTATATCATTTAATTCTCACACCTTCCTCTTTGAGTTAGCTATTTGTAAATATTTTACAGACAGAAAAATAGGGGTCAGGAGAGGTCAAATGACTAGCCAAGGATCACAGAGTGAGCAGAGGTAAAAAAGCCATCAAAAGCAGGCCTTCCGCCTTAAAATTTTGTGATTTTCTTGCATCTTCCAAATGCAGTGTCAGTCTGTACAGGCTGTGTCTGTTTCCTCATGGCCAAAGATTTTATTCGTCTTTACACCCACACTCCTGAAGGCTCTTCTACCTGGCATAAATGGAGTGTCACTTGTTGTTTTTTGGTTGAATTGAATTTGGGGGGGGGCAAGAGTTTGCTTAGTAGTTATTTTCCTTAAACAATAGGTATTACAAACTTATTTTCAAAGCTCAGAAGTAGGCAAAGAACAGCAGAAAAACAAAATAAACAAAGCAACGAAAACAAACCAGCATTTCCTTTAAAAAGAATGTGATGACATTTAAGCTTCAATTACACTTCTTGCTGCCCTGGGAGCAGCCACGCCAGCGCCGAAGGCCTCTTGCTGATTGAGAGCACATTTCGAGTTCCCCCCATTGTTCCTGGCAACACGGCTCCTGTGTAGCAAGCAGGATATTCAACTTGACAAGGCTCTTTCTTTCTGGATCAGGGAGGGAGCAAGGTTCTTGTCAGTTTGAATCATGAGCCCGCACTTGGTGGAGCCGACTGGACAGGCGCAGTGGGGGAAGGTGCCATGTGCATGCCATCCGTGTGCCGGTCATGCGGGCTTCTCTCCCATCTCCCAAATAACTCAGCTGGCTTCAAGCGATCCTGCTCCGAGAGGGCCTCTTTGCTATTGGGCCCGCTGATTTGCTTCTGACACTGAATCTCCTCGTTATCCAGTGTCTAAAATTTTACTTTCAGGCTTCATCTCTCAGATGAACCTGAGAATATCCAGTTCTACAATTCTCAAGGTTTTAATGTTTTAAAACATATTTCTAAGGAAAAATGCCTTTTTTGGAGTCCACATCAAAAGGCTTTTAGATGTCATAAAAAAGAAAAAATCCCCAAACTGAAAACCTAGTATATGTTGCTCTAAAAATATTTTGTCTTTATTTTTATTTTTAAAAAAACTGAGTTTTAAAAAAATGACATAGAATTAATGAAAGATAAAATCTGGAAATTTCGATTATGTAATGAAGACAACAAAAGTGTTCATATTTATCCCTAAAAGTTCACACTTCATTCGTGTTGTAAGAAGAAAGAAGAAGAAAATTTTATTGGTTAAGAATCCTAACATATGTCTGAAAAGTAAGTAATCTTGTCCCATGTTTCTTTCCATAGACATTGAGAACAATATTTTTGATTATTATATGAATGTGGAATTTTACCCTTTGCTATTTTTCTTAATGGCAAAATACTAATAAAGCATTTTTCCGAAAAATACATGCAAACTTTTTTTAGAATATTTTTATAGCAACAGAATCAATCCATCACTAGCTATCTGTGACTTCATCATAGAATTTTGTGATACTATCTAATTAACTTGTTAAATATATCAACAAACCAGGTAATTAAGGGAGGGAAGAAAAGAAAATCAAGGATAATGTTAAATTCAGTCAAAAGAATTGTCCTGTGCTTTTTGTAATCCTCTTCAATAAGGTTTTCAGCTGAAAATAAAACTCAAATAATAAATGTAACATTTGCATAACAAAGTTAATTTTTGTCTAGTTACCTAATACTAAATGAAATGTTACCACACTCTACATGTATATCTGAAGTTGAGTTTGCATTAAGACTTGGAAACAAGGGCACCTGGGTGGCTCAGTCAGTTAAGCCGCTGTCTTCGGCTCAGGTCGTGGTCCCAGGGTCCTGGGATCGAGTCCCACATCCGGCTCACTGGAGAGCCTGCTTCTCCCTCTCCCTGTGCCTGCTGCTCTGCCTACTTGTGCTCTCTCTCTCTCTGTCAAATAAATAAATAAAATCTTAAAAAAAAAAAAGACTTGAAAACAAGTAGTAACTTTGAAAACATTGTTCTTTGGGACTTTAGGCCATATCCCTTTTCACTTTTTAGTTACATTCTGCTTGTCCCCTTTACCAGAAACCTATAGGAGCAACATTATTATTATTATTATCCCATTACCAACTTAGCAATGCTTTGGATATAGCTTTTTCTTGCTGGAGTTATCTTTTTGAATTTCTCTGATGCACTAATTCATTATTGCCATCATCACTGATAATTATATTTTGAGTATTTGCTAAGCTAGGTGGTACCTAACCAGGATCCTGTGATAATATATATTTTTCAGTTATAATTATAGTTGCAGCCCTAAAAGATTTTGTAGTCTAACACCACTAATACAGAGGTTAATGATTAGTCACAAAATTTGGGAAAAAACTTAATATATATGTATATGCAACTTATCCCATAAAATTGGAGCTATATAGTATTTAGGATAAAGGTCAGTTGAGAGCTGAGCCAATAGGTAAGGTCTAGAAGAGTCAAGCAGGGATTAAAGTGCAAAGCAGAACATTTTAGAGAGCAGGACTTTTTCCCCTGTGGGGGGTCTTCAGGGTAGTGAGGATGTCTCTTGTTGTAAACGGATGTGCAGAAAAGTTATTAAATTATTTACAGCTGAGGAAGTGTCTGTGACCAGTAGGTGGATGAGGTTTTCAAATTAATCATGAAAACAAGTATTGGTTAAAACCTCTGTTGGTCACTAACCTTGGATAATGTAATCTGAGGATTTGAGTCTCACTGTCTCAGCTTTTGAGAGGAAATGGAAAAAGGGTTCTTACTGTGGTATCATTTGATAGCGCTGGAAATACATTAGGTGGCAGGAACCACGAGGATATTCGAGGAGCCCCACGTCCCTGAACGACAGCAGTATAACCCAGGGATGGGTGGGAGGCAGTGATAGGGAAATGAGAGCAAGTCACAAGTAGGGAAATCTCATTCCTTAATCCAGTTAATAGTTTTCCCAAGTGCAAATTGATGCAACACAAAGGTTAACTAAAATTTTACTTGACTTTTCTTTGTGGTGTGTTTGTTTAGTTGTAATATATAGCTCTGTATTTCATAAAAAATATAAAAAAGGTTAAAATAGTTCAGAGATGATCAGATGAACAATTTGCAGTGAAGGCAATAAAGAACATTTTTAAATGGAATATAAAATCATCTGTAAAAAGCTAGATTTTGAACTAACTGGGCATATTAACATGTGTTACGAGTTAGTGGTCTTGTGATTTTCGAATTATGCCACTGTACATAATAGAGCGTTGTTTGATAGACCTCACTAAGTGGCCTGGCACTAAACCAGATCTGTCATCTAGAGGAGAAGAAGGCAATTCCAATTTCATCTAAATAAGCTCATATTAAAATAAGGAAAAACAAATGTGACACAGCTGCAGTAGCTTAGCCAAGTTAAAATGCTTACAAATATTTTATGTCTGTAATGTAAGACTGCTTACTAATGGGAGAATCTTATGTGTAAAGAGTGCCAGATTGCCTTTGATATAAGTTGGTAATAAAAATGCTATAGGGTTAGTATTTATGATCCCTGTAGGTTATAATAACATGCTTCCTGTGTTATTACTTTAACAGACACTAAGAAAAAAAAATCTATACAATGTGGTCACTTCCCTTAAATAGCTTTATGACATGTGCACGATCAGCTAGGACACTGAATCAACAATTTATTGGAACTTGTTACACATCTTGTAAGTAATAGTTTATATAAACATGTGCCCTTTCTTTCCTGGAGAGAACATCACATGTGCTCTGGATCACGCTATGTTCCACTGAAATACAAACAGGAAAATATGTAGAATTAATAAACGTCATGTTTTAGTCAATAACTGCAATCCTCTTTAGTAGAAGGGGAAAAAGAATATAGCTAAGCTAAAGCAATATCTAAAAAGTGATGAAGTTCTGAGATTTAATGCAAATACTTTATTTATTACACAAAGTTAAGGAATTTCCCCTGGGGAAAAGAAAATGTAACATAACTCTACTGATGTACTTGAAACAAAAAAATAGCTTCCTAGAGGGAATGGTGCAATTCCTATCATTCCAGTCTGAGCTGGCAACTAGGATATATGGGAATAGATGAACGAAAATAACCCCATCAGTATTATCAGTATTGTAGATCATTAAGCAAAGGGGAGATTATTGTGATATTTTGGTTTTGAAGTCAACATAGGGTTTTCAGTGTGATCCTTTTTTGAATATATTAGGAGACACATGTATGGAGACTTGTAATGCCAATCTAGAAGGACTGAGGTGTTTCTGTAAACGAATATCATCAACATTAAATTTGAATCAGTCATCAGACCTATCTGAGCCAATTCAACCTCTTGACTTTTAACTGGGTGTATTATGTTTCTGGAGCATAAATGGTACAGAGTGACTCTACTCAAGGTGAGGTCAGGTTTTCCTACAAGCCTGGGAAGACACTTTTAGGCAGGTGTGGTCTTATGGCACCCCTTCAATCATATATGTGCTGTGCTGACTATTCTGTCTTCATGTTGGGCTGGCCCGTGCACAAGGTTTCCTCTTGAGAAAATATTCTCTAAGTACTTTTGATAGGAACCAATGGGATTTTTATCTACTCTCTAGTTAGGGTGAGACTCAGCAATGAAGTAGAAAGTGATATAGTTTGGAGTCAGATATGCAAAAATTCAGATTGTGTGGTAGGCAGAATTCCCAGATGGTCTCAAAGAATCCCATGCTTTCACGTACATGACCTGTACAATCCTCTCCCTCCCAGTTGGGTAGGACTGTGGATATTATGGGATCTTACTCCATTGATTCTATTACATTAGATGACAAAATTGAAGTAATTTTAAGATGTAATTAGTCCTTAGTTAATTTTTTGAATTAATCAAAAAAGGGATTATCCTGTGTGGGCCTGAATTAATCAGGTGAGCCATTTCAAAGAGAGCCTGGAGATAAAAGAAAAGGAGCAGCAGGAGAATCTCCTATGAGCCTTGAAGAAACAATTGCCCTGGAGTGGAAAGGGCGATGTGCTAGAGAAGGGGGCCCCCATCCACACAGCTGCAAGAAACCAAATTGTGCCAACAACCAGTGAACTTGGAAGAGGACTCAAATAACCTGGATCAAATAACCTCCAGCCGACACCTTGAGATAAATCTCATGAGATCCTGATCAAAGGACCCAACTAAACCATGCTCAGACTCTAGATCCACAAAAATGGTCAAATAATAAATAGTGAATGTGTATTGTTTAAGCTACTAAGTCTGGGTACAGCCTTCTTTGTTACACAACCAATACCGGTAGCCTAGCATTCTCTTTGTCAGCATTTAGCTGCTCTTATGCCCAGGAAGGTCTTTTATTGAACTGAAGTCTGTGTTATTCAGTTCTGTGTTCTAAGGGAACAGAGAACTCTTGATAAACCCCCTCCTTGTAATAATTTACTTTTTCCTACCATTCTAATCTATACAACAAGAAATTTGGATTCTATTAATTTTTATATGTAAACACTTAACTTCGACATGGGATTAACATTTCTGTAATACATATTTTCAGTTCTTAGGACATTTCTTTCTGAACACATTTGAGTTTTCTCATATATCTGTGTTGACTTAAAGAGAGTTAAGATCCCATAAGGAACTTGCCACCAATCGTGGAATGGAGGTGTTAGTCCTTGACCTTATACATCATGCATCTTTGCGGGCTATATATTGGAAAACATCTCATTTGTTTGTCTTCCTGTCCATTTATTTATTTCTTGGAATTTATAATGCCAACTGGAAATTTTTGATTCAAATTCAGTTTGGTTCTCCATTCCAACTCACTTCTCTTCTCTTTGTCATTGAAGCCATAGCAGACATTTCACAATTTCAACTCTGTAGTTTGTTTCAGAACGAATAGACCCAGGGAAGTATTGATAGCTTGTCACTATTTTCCTTTACTTTGTTTTAATTGTGGTAAAAAACACAAAACATAAAATTTTCCACCTTAACCTTTTCTAAGTGTACAGGCCACTAGTGCCAAAGATATTCATAATGTTGTACAGCCAATCTCTGGAATTTTTTCACTTTGCACAACAGCTATACCCATTAAACAAATCCCAATTTCCTCCTCCCTCCAGGCCCCAGCCCCCACTGTTCATCTTCATGCTTCTATGATTTGAGTTTTCTGAATACATCATATAAATGGAATCATAGAGTATTTGTCTTTTTGTGACTGGCCTAGCATAATGTCCTCAAGTTTCATCCATTTATTACTGAGAGTTCTATATTAGAGTTTTCCTGAGAAACAGATTCAATAGGGGATGTATAGGACACACATGCACACACACACACAGATAGATATAGAGATATAAATAGATATAGATATAAATATAGAGATAGAGATGATAGAGATAGAGATAGATACAGATAGATATAGATATAGATTTAGACATATTTTAAGGAATTGGCTCACACAGTTATGGGAGCTGGCAGGTCCAAACTCCACAGAAATGGCAGGCTAAAGTCCCCACAGAAATGGCAGGCTAAACCAATGCTGTGGTTCAAATCCAAAGTCTGTCCGGCTGAAGACCCTCCGAGAAGAGCTGTCCTTGTACTTCAAGTCCAAAGGCCCCCTGATAGCAGGATTTTCTCCTTTTTTAAAGTTGAATAATATTTTCTTGTGTGTATATACTACATTTTGTCCATCCATTCATCTGTAGTTAGATACTTGGATTGTTTTCATCTCTTGGCGATTATAAACAGTGCTGCTATGAACCATAGGTGTGTAAATATCTCTTCAAGATCCTGCTTTTTAAAAAATTTTATTTATGTACTTGAGAGGGGTGGGGAAGAGGGAGAGAGAGTCTTTTTTTTAAGATTTTATTTATTTATTCGATAGAGAGAGAGACAGTGAGAGAGGGAACACAAGCAGGGAAAGTGGGAGAAGAAGAAGTAGACTCCCCATGGAGCAAGGAGCCTGATGCGGGGCCTGAGCCAAAGGCAAATGCTTAATGACTGAGCCACCCAGGTGCCCCTAGGGAGAGAGGGTCTTAAGCAGACTCTGAGCTGAGTGGGAAGCCTGACACAGGGCTTGATATCACAACCTCGAGATCATGACTTGAGCTGAAACCAAAAGTCAGATACTAAACTAACTGCACCACCCACGTGGCCCAAAGATCCTGCTTTCAATTCTTATGGATATATACCCAAAAGTGGAAGTGTTAAATTATATGATAGTTCTATTTTTAATTTTTGTTGAGAAACCATAATACTGCTTTCTATAGCGATTGCACCATTTTACATTCCCACCAACAGTGTGCCAAGAGTTCCTGTTTATCCCTATCCTCATTAACATGTGTTATTTTCTGTTTTGGTTTTGTTATTTTAACAGTAGTCATTCTAACAGGTGTGAGGTAATATTTCTTTCTGGTTCTGACTTGCATTTTCCTAATGATTAACGATGTTGAATATCTTTTCCTATGCTTGTTGGCATTTGTATCTCCTCTTTAGAGAAATGTCTATTCAAGTTCTTTGTACATTTTTTCATTGGGTTATTTACTTTTTGTTGTTGTTGTGTTTTAGGAGTTCTTGTGTATTCTGGATATTGGCCCTTTCTAGATATATGACTTGCAAATATTTTTTCCCATTGTGTAGGTTGCCTTCACACTGATTGTGATCTTTGATGTGCAGAAATTTGTATGTTTGATGTGGTTCCATTAGCCTATTTTTGTTGTTGTTTTTGCTTGTGCTTTGCCAAATCCTTGCCAAATCCAATGTAATGAAGGCTTTCCTCTGTGTGCTTCTGGAGTTTTATAGTTTTAGGTCTTAGGTTTAGGTCTTTGATCCATTTTGAACTAATTTTTGAATACACTATAACATCATGATCCAACTTCTTTCTTTTGCATGAGGATATCCAGTCTTCCTAATGCCATTTGTTGAAGAG
Source organism: Ailurus styani (assembly GCA_002007465.1). NCBI lineage: Eukaryota > Metazoa > Chordata > Mammalia > Carnivora > Ailuridae > Ailurus > Ailurus styani. Next base: position 1,047,147 of record LNAC01000190.1, read on the forward strand.
ACTTCTTTCTCCCATTGGATGGTCTTGGCACCCTTGGGGAAAATCATTCAATTGTATATGTGAGGGTTTATTTCTAGACTCTCTATTCTATTGGTCTCTATCTCTGTCATTATGCCAGTATCACACTGTTTTGATTACTACAGCTTTGTATTAAATCTTCAAGTCAGGAAGTGTAAGATCTACAACTTTGTTCCTCTTTTTCAAGATTGTATGGGCTATTCAGTGTCCTTTGAGAATCCACATGAATTTTATGATGGATTTTTCTGTTTCTTCAAAACCACCATTGAGATTTTGATGGGGATTATTGCATTCAATCTTAGATCACTTTAAGTAGTATAGACATCATAGCAATATTATGTCTTCCAAACCAGAAACATGGGATGTCTTTCCATTTCTTTGTGTTTTCCTTAATTTCCTTCAGCAGCATTTCTTGATTTCCTTCCAGTGTAGAAGTCTTTCACCTCCATGATTAAATTTATTCCTAGATATTTATTCTTTCTGAAGTTATTGTAAATAAAACTGTTTTCTAAATTTCCTTTTTGAATCATTCATTGTTAATGTATAGGAACAATTGATTTTGTGTATTGATTTTGTATCCTGCAACTTTGTTAAATTCATTTATTAGTTCTATCTAACAGTATTTCTGTGGGATTTTTATAAGGTTTTCTACATAAGGTCATTTGTCTTTAACAGAGATAATATCTTTTCTCTCAGTTTAAATGCTTTTTTTTCCCTTGCCTATTTGCTCTGGATAGGACTTCCAGCACCACGTTGAATAGAAGTTTTGGTTCTTCATTCTGTTAATGTGATTGTATTAAATTGATTTATTTTTATATGTTGAACCATCCTTTCATTCCAGGAATAAATTCTGGAATCCTTGGTTATTGTCTGTAAATGTGCTGTTGAATTCTGTTTGCTGGTCTTTTGTTGAGAATTTTTGTATCAATATTCATCAGGGATACAACATTGGTCAATAGTTTTCTTATCTTGTGCTGTCTTGATCTAGCTTTGGTATTAGGGTAATGCTGGCCTCATAGAATGAGTTTGGAACTGTTCTCTTCAGTTTTCGGAAATGTTTGAGAAAGATTGGTGTGAATTCTTTGAATATTTAGTAGAATTCACCAGTGAAGCCATCTTGTCCTGGGCTTTTTTTGTTGTTGGAGGGTGGGGGGTTGATTACTGATTTAATTGCATTACTAGTGAAAGGTCTGCTCAGACTTTCTATTTCTTCATGATATAGTTTTAGTAGGTAGTGTGTTTCTAGCAATTTATCCATTTTATCTTAGGTTATCAAATTTGTTGGCATATAATTGTTTATAGTATTCTTTTATAATTCTTATATTTCTGTAAGATTGATAATAATGTCTCCTCTTTCATTTCTGATTTAGCTGAGTCTTCTTTTTTTACATAGTTAATTTAGCCAAAGTTTTATTTACTTGGTTTATCTTTTCAAAAATATAATTTTTGGTTTTATTAACTTTCTCTACTGTTTCTCTTTTCTTTATTTATTTCTGTTCTAATTTTTATAATTCCCTTCTGCCAGCTAGTTTTGGGTTTAGTTTTTTTTTTTTTTTCCTTCCCTAGTTCCTTAAGGTATAAGGTTAGGCTGTTGATTTGAAATCTTTCTTTTTTATTGTTAGCAATAACAGCTATATATTTCCATCCTAGCTCTGTTTTCACTGGATCCCATATTTTAGAATGTCATATTTTTATTTATTTATTTTTATTGATTTATTTCAAAATATTTTCTAACTTCTCTTGTGATTTCATTTTTGACTCATTGGTTGTTTAAAGATGTCTTGTTTAAGGATGCCTGACTGGCTCAATCAGAAAAGCATGCGACCCTTGCTTATGAGTTCAAGCCCTAAGTTGTGTGTAGTGATTACTTAAAAATAAAATCTTGGGCACCTGGGTGGCTCAGTGGGTTAAAGCCGCTGCCTTCGGCTCAGGTCATGATCCCAGGGTCCTGGGATCGAGGCCCACATCGGGCTCTCTGCTCGGCAGAGAGCCTGCTTCCTCCTCTCTCCTCTCTCTCTGCCTGCCTCTCTGCCTACTTGTGATCTCTCTCTCTGTGTCAAATGAATAAAAAAAAATAATAAAAAAAAAATAAATAAAATCTTAAAAAAAAAGTCTTGTTTAATTTCCACATATTTGTAAATTTTCCAGTTTTCCTTCTATTGATTTTTAGTTATGTTCCATTCTGTTCAGAAAAAATACTTAGTATGATTTCAATTTTGTTAAATTTATTAAGACTTGTTTTGTGGTATAACACACAGTCTGCCCTAGAGAATGTTCCACGTATACTTGAGAAGAATGAATATTCTGGTGTTGGTGGGTCGAGTATTCTGTATATGTCTCTTAGATCCAATTGTTATAAAATACTGTTCAAGTGCTCTACTTATTGATTTTCTGTCTGGTTATTTTGTTGTTTTTTCATTGTGAAGCTTACTTCTGTACAATTTGTTTGATCATCTTCTCTAATTCCCTAATTTGATTCTGAGTAAATCTTCTCTTTCTTTCTCTTTCTTTCCTTTCCTCTTCTTTCTTTCTTTTTTTTTTTTTAGTTCTTTCTTTCTTTCTTTCTTTCTTTCTTTGTGGGGATTAGGGGAAGGTATGGAGAGAGAATAATAACATTACAGAGACTGTTATAGAAACAAGGAAATAATTGAGCTATGGAATGGCACACTTAGAACCTTTCTTCAGAGCTTTCTGGGTGGTTGACTCAAACATTCATCATCTGGCTAAAGTTGTACATATTACTCTATAAATTAGGAGGGCAGCCCTGAGATTCCCAGGTACGTCCTGGGGCCAGAGAAATGGGGCAAGGATTCCATATAGCAGAGAGCTTCTGTGAGGGATAAGTACTTTAGCATTTGGTGGACAATCTGCATACCTTAAAGCAGAGCCTTCTCTGCTACAGGTGTTCATTTCTACCTCTGTGGACCCACAACTTTTGCAATCATTGTTCCTTCATCAGACATTGTATTTACTGCCAGCACATAGGTACTCTTCATTTGGCTTAATGAAATGAATTTAGATTCTATACTTGTGGATCCACATCTCATCTACAAATATGAGTAAGAGAGGAAAAAAAAGAAGTGTCAAGTATAAAAAGGGAAAACCAATTCAAATAGAAGAGAATATAGGAAAAAGAAGAAAATATTAAAATAGTTATAATTAGTAAGGGATTTTATTTATTTACTTTTAGGTACTTTCTTCACCCAGCATGGGGCTCTAAGTCAGGGCCCCAAGCTCAAGAATCACATGCTCTTCAGACTAAGCCAGCCAGGCGCCCCTCATCATGGAGATTTTAAATAATAGCACATTTACAGACAAACTCGACAATCAGTAAAATAGCCAGCACTGAAGAAATTCCTGGAAGTTAAACTTAATTTTCCATGTGTCACTTTCCATCTTTCATGTATTAAGCTGATTTTCTAAACCAGTGACTTAGATTTCAAAGTGTGGTCCCTGGACCAACAACATTAGTAGCAACTGAGAACTTACTAGAAATGCAAATGCTTGAGCCCCAACATAGAACTACTGAATTAGAAATTTTGGGTATGGAGTCCAGCAGTCTGTTTTATTGAACCCTGTGGGTGATTCTGATGCATGCATAAGTCTGAGACCCACAGCCTGACTGCATATTGGAATCCTCTGTGGAACTTTACAAAGTACTGGTGACTCGCTGCTACCCCAAGCAATTCTGTCTTAATAGACTTGGGGTGCAGCTTGGGCCTTAGGAGTTTTAAAAGCTCCCCAGGTGATTCTAATGTGCAGCTAAAGATGAGAACCAATGATCTATATCTACTGGGCCCAAACAATTAGATCCCTTTCCAGATATGGTTAAAGCAGTGGTTTCCAAACACATCTGCTCCTTGGAATCACTTGGCGAACTTCACAGATAACTGACAAAGTGGAACACCCCAGGGATGGTGAGTGAATTGGGGTGTGTCCTGAGCTTTAGAAAACAAAAATCAGGTGATTCTAATGCACAGACAAGTTGGGGAAACAGTGGGTTAAAAACTAAATTCCCAGTTGCAAAAGCTGAATTCCTAGATTTAAAGTAGACACTAAATTTATGACCTTATAAAAACTAATTATATATATGTATAACTGAACTAAGATTTAACTGCCTCCCAGCATCCCTAAACATAATGGAGATTAAAAAAAAGAGAGAGAGAGAAAAGAAAAAAAGAAAAAAAAAAAAAAGGATGATTCGTACCCTAAGGTAAGGTAAAGGGAGCAGTGCATCTGAACCTTGGCAGCACATTAAAATCTCATGGGAACTTTTAAAAATTCTAATACCTAGGCCTCACCTCACACCAATTAAATCCAATTAAGTCCAAACCTCTGGGTGTAACTGGGTATCAGTGTTGTTCAAATTAAATCAGAACATTGCAGAGTAATCAAAATTTCAGTATTATTTAGATCTCCTCAGAAGGTTCCACGGGGTACCTGAGTTTGAGAAACATGGGTTGGAGTGTAGCATTGCTTCAGGAAAGAAGATTTATTCATCCCATTTTTCTTACAGGTCAGAGAGGAGCTGGGCCTCTCTTGTGTGCTCAGGGAAGGAATGACAGTGTCACCGCGCTGCCACCAGTATAGGGTGTTTTCTGAATATGTGTCTATCCAGTGTATTTTTGGCTTTTATTGTGAGTGATTTGGCATTTGGTGGCTGGATACTACCTACACAAGTCACCCAATAATTTTTCAATATTATATTATTATGAAGAGTAAAACATTTGAGCCCCATTCAATTTGCTGCAGTAGAACTAAGTTGTAATAACTTACATTAGTGCAGTGTTTTTCAGCCAACGGTGATTCTGTCCCCTACAGGATATATTACAGTGTCTGGAGACATTTTGGTTTTCACAAGTGTTGGAGGAGGGGGAGTCTTCCATTGGCTAGTGAGTAAAGGCCAGGGAAGCTTCCAAGCATCCTATAATGCACAGGATAGCTCCCACACCAACAAAGAACTACCTCGTCTAAAATGTCAATAGTGCTGGGGCTGGGAGTCCCTGCTTTTATGGAAAGCCTACAGACTTCAACTATTTCAACGCAAAATGTAGACCAAAGGTCGAAAGATCATTAAAAAGAAGAATTTGCTTGGGGGAGGGTCCAGCAAGGTCCCCAGAACTTCCTGATAGAAGCAAATACTCTGAAGACTATATCAGGTTCCTAAGAAAAAACCAAATCCACATACTGGTTTTGAAGTGACAAATAATTATTATCCTAATATCTTTTTAAGGTTTGCTCCTGTGTTTCTCATAAATTCAAACTTATAATATCAAATATATTTTAATGATAGAATCCCATCTCTGTGATATTTAGACCAACCAACAAATAACCTAAAGCATTTCTTACATCCATGCTTTTGTGTCTTCAGCCCTAAGGGTCCTTTGCTTCCTTCTATCCAGGCTAGCCTAAATACATTTTTAAGGTAAACGTTGAGGAGTCAAATCCTCCAGAAACTTTTGCTTGGCCTAGGACCTTCGTGTGAGCAGAAGTATTTCTTCATGTTCTCAGACTACCCTGTGTACATTTGTATCATAGTACTCCTGTAAATATATTTTTTATATTATTTTTAATTAATCTCTACACCCAACATGAGGCTGAACTCATGACTCTGAGATCCAGTGTCACATGCTCTACCAACTGAGACAGGCAGGTGTTCCTCATAGAAATACTTTATTTTTTTTTAAAGATTTTATTTACTTATTTGACAGAGGGAGAGAGAGAGATCACAAGTAGGCAGAGAGGCAGGCAGAGAGAGAGAAGGAAGCAGACTCCCCGCCCAGTAGGGAGCCCAATGCGGAGCTTGATCCCAGGACCCTGAGATCATGAGCTGAGCTGAAGGCAGAGTCCTTAACCCACTGAGTCGCCCAGGCACCCCTCATAGAAATATTTTAAAATGTTCATCTGACTCCTCCAATAAACTTTGTTTCTTGAAGATAGAGTATTTTTTCTTTAACTCCAGGATCTAGCAAAACCTCTGGCACATTGTATGTACTCAAATTTTTTTTAAATGAACAAATGAGTGATGATATATTTGCATCCTTAGTTGCTCCTTATGCAATACTAGGAAAACAATTGTTTTGGATTAGCTCTTATGTAGGTAACAGACCTATCATATCAAAAACAGTTTTGAAGTTCACTCAAACACAAAAGTCCACATTTATATTTAGACTTAATTATGCGTTTTGCTTCCTGCCTCTCCTAGTCACTTTCAACCCTCATTTTTTAAAGTTCAAGGTCACTGAACATATATAATAAGTTGTTCCTCTTCCCCATATAAAATACTGTAAAAACCCAACCTAAACGGATTAGCAAAGAGCCATGGAGTTTCATGTTTTTTTTTTCCAGGCTCATTATTTAAAAAAAAAAATCTTCATGGAAATATATTTTGATTGTCTAAAAATATTGGCACACACAAAAAAGAGGAGCTTGAAATTTTGACCTTCTGAGAATATGTTTTCCAGCTCTTTCTAGCTGTATCTTTCCAGGTCCCAGTTCTAGGTACTCATAAGATATTTTTAATCATTTGTGCCTAGTCATTTTGATTAAAGGAATTGGGGGGGGGAGAGAAAGAAAGTTTGCCCTTCCAGAAAGGGCTACAGAAAGTATGTCATTAACATTTTTCTAACGCCAAATTTAGTCATCAACTTAATTGCTGAGATTTAATTGTTCTCATGAGGTTTTCACAGTGACTGCTTCATTGACCATCTTGTTCTGCAAAGACAATATATGTACAGACTCTGAAATTCTGTATGATTGCTGGGAAAATATCAGCATTTAGTTGATAGAGAAAGCAACTCTATCTAGTTCGAACATGTATTTTGGGGTTTGTGGAGCATAGTCATGCAAATCTTAGAATACTTCACTTTCCATCTGTACCTGACAGCTAAAGGTCTCAGCGCACATGTAAGCAGGGCGAGCAGCTAGCCAACAAACCTCTAATAAAACCCTCGTTCCCTTCACTTATATATAACAAAAATAGAAAGGCCATTGAAATGCAGACTAAAGAAAAAACAAGACTGTAAACTTCAAGTCTGACTCACTAAGGACTTTTTATGTCTTCCTTGGTGCTGAATTTCAATTGTTTATGTACTTTTGCTGCATTTCTGTGGGTTCTCTTCCTGTTGTTCTCCCAAGATAATTTTGTATTGAGGAGGAGGCTGGAATGGAGGTCTTTGTTCTGGAGCTAAGAGACTAGATTCCTATATATGCACCTTCACTTTGCTACTGTCTTGTACTGTACAATTAACATCTGCATCACATTCTATTCTTTGTATTTCCCATAATTCATCACTGGACACAGGTTAATTCTAAGTAAAAGACACAAGTCTATTTCGTGTCATTACACCCACCACAATTATATTTGTATGTGTGTATAAATATATTATTGTGAAATTATGTGTATTGTTCCAGAAGCAAGGTGTAATGGTTCTAGAAACCACTAATTGTGCAAGGTGAGGTCATAGAAAGAAAAATATAAGATACATTTTTTTAAGTTATATATACACACATACACATATGAATGTGGGATTGTGCTTACTGGATATAGGAAAGTGGGAAGCATGAAGGCTTAGTTGAAAGTGGCATTTGCCCACATGGATGAGTGGTAAACACACATAGGCATGAGGAAATACATAAATACATGTATTTTAACTCCCTCCCCACAATGGAGGTTAATCCGTTACCTATAAATTAGGTTGTTGAACTAGATCATATAGATTTCTTATTTCTATAAATTTTAGGATTCTATGAATGAGATTTTTTTTTAAAGCAATGCATATGCCCACCAAATTTTTCATCTGATGGTGAAAGCCAGAATCGCTATCCTTCTGATCCTTCCAAGAGCATTCAGATTTTTAAAAACAGAAATTGGACCTGGTCTGTCTATTTCATTTTTTCTGATTACTTGACAGCTCTTTCTTCAGATTCTCTATGACTTATCCTTTGAACCATTAGAAGTTGTGTTTAGAGGTTTAGTAGGGGGAGAAAATTACAGGGAATATTTCACAAAGAATAAGAAAATCTTAGTGATAACTGCTCTATCTCTTTCAAGGGGCAGTACCAACATTTTCTTCCAATTTTCTAATTTGCAACAAATCAGCTTACTTAAAACATTTTGTGACTTGAAATTATTTCAGAGCTGTATATGCTGCATGAGGAGAATGAATTGTCCAATTATTCTAACAGTTTCTTCTAATATGTAATGCAGTCCTGGCTACACAGTAGCAGTCAAGCAGAAATGTTACATCATGAAAGGATGAGTCTCTAATATATATATTTTTTTCCTGTAAAATGAAATAATAGCTACTAGATGTGCAACTTCAAATTATGATTCCCTATTCCAGCATATACATGTGGTTGGAGATAACAGAATCTATTCTAGTTAGTTAAAGTGGTAGGGGATTATTAAGAAACACTGGAAAGAAACACAGAACTTTTGGAAGGACTGAGCGAATAGATTTTAGGTTCAGCTTACAGTAATAATTCCAATTATCACACTGTGGAACTGCCCGCATTAGAACCACAACGTTCTTATTGAACTCAGGCTTTTCCTTTGCAGAGCCCAGAACCACACTTGGTTCTATGACAGAAAACTGCTATGGCCACTGACAATCTCCATGTCTGCCACTCCACACCCAGCTCTCTCTCTCCTCACATTTCTTGCTTCCAAATTAAACCTCATACAAGTACATCTGATTAGTGAACAATACACTTAGCACAAAGGAGGAAAATGTAGATTTAAAAAATTCTACCTTGGAAAAGCTTACCTTGTAGGGGGGTACCACACATGAGAATGAGGTTCAGAAGGTTGGAGACAACAGGTGACAGATTCCTACTCCATGCACTCTTTAGTAAGCAAACCCCTCAGTATTGTGGGGTGACCTTCACACTGGCTTACCATAATTGAGGTTCCAATTTGGAATCTAAGAGTCAGGATAAGAAACACCAGGAATTTAACTGGCTGTCCAGCCTTGAAATGGGGGGGAAAAAAATCAGGACTTGTTGGCTGCACTGTGCTTGATGATACAACTTAGCAAACATTTAGGCTTCCTTGATATGGCATCAAATTCTGTGTGTGAATACAGAAAGCCTGATTTATCATTTCAGGACCACGTTTTTAAAGATTTTATTTATTTATTATTTATTTATTTATTTGAGGGGGAGGATGGGGCTGAGGGAGAAGGAGAGAATCTCAACCAGACACCACACTGAGTGTGGAGCCCAATGTGAGGCTCAATCTCAGACCCTGAGATCATGACCTGAGCCAAAACCAAGAGTTAGATGCTTAACCAACCAAGCCATCAAGACGCCCCTCATTTCAGGACCATTTTAACAAAAATTATTTCTGCATTGCAAATGGATGATTAGGCCATGAGGTCTGATCAACCCAATAGAAATTCAAAAGTGGCAGTTCATATGATTTTTGGAATGTTAACATTTCCAGTTTACTTTTAAACAGTTGTCTAGAGAGAGCACATGTTGGCATGATTAAATCAGAATGACCTCCCCATTGACACAGTCTTAATTTTCATTAGGTAATAGCTAGCTGGATATTTTCCCGAAACCTAGGCAGCTCCTTCTATATGGATATGGAAGAATTCAGAGTAAGATGAATGTAGTAAAAATATAAATGCAATACATATAAATATATAAAAATAATGTACATAATATGTAAATATGTACAAGTAAACAAACATAAGTAATAATATAAGAATACAGTCTAAAGTATTAGATCTAAAGTAAAGTTTATTTTTACACTTAACAAATGAAAATACCATCTATATATGTGCTTTTCAGAGTATTGTACTGGAATATTTGAGGACCTAACCCATATTTTTTTAAAGATGTAATTATTTATGGTGGGGGAGGGGCAGAGGGAGCGAGAGACTCTCAAGCAGACTCCATGCTGAGCACAGAACCTGACTCTGGGCTCAATTTCACGATACTGAGATCATGACCTGAGTCAAAATTAAGCATTGGACGCTTAACCAACTGAGCCACCCAGCGCCCCAAGGACCTAACTTGATTTTAACAACTTTCTTTCCTTTGGACCAAGTGTGTGAAGTAAACATTTCATACAAATAACAGCATGTGCTCAAGGTTCAGGCAAGCACATAATTGCTTAATGAAAACAATTAGTAGCATTAGAGAACACTTATCTTGATGTTTCCTTTCTCCATGCCCATGAATGGATCTATGTGAGAAATGGTTACACGCATTTACAGTTATTTTAATAATCCTTTTGCAATTTATGTCCCTCAAAATATTTTCTAGGGTTTAGTTCATCTTTATCCCAAGGAAAATCTTCTCTATATTAAATCTGTTTACTTTCATGCCAATCTCTCCCCTTTTCATGTACACCAGGGTTATAACCACTTTTTATCTTATGTTCTTTGTTTTTGTTTCTGCCCAATCTCTCCTTGTATTGCTCTCTGATTCTTGGTTTTCTTCTATTTGTTTATGTTCCTTCTAAATATCTTTTATAAGGGTTTCCTTGAATATACTAGCTAGCCCATATAAACACAACTTCCTATCACCAATTGGGCTGATAAGTGTCAGTGACAGCAGAGAGAGTGTTATCCAGGCAATGCTGGTATGCTGGTCCCTATATGGCTACAAATGGGCATGTTCCCATGGGCTGGAACATTTGACTTGAAGGGTTATCAAGAGAGTAAGTTTTTAAGCCTAATTCTAGACTATCATCTAATAACACTGAATGGGGAAAAAAGGAAGAAAACTATGATATTTAAAAATGTTTTCAGGTCAGGGAAGCGACAGAGACCTTTACCAAACCAAATACATACAATCTCACACTCAGACACTTTAAGGGAAAGAGTAGAGCTGAAGGATGAAACCATAGCCGAAGTAGTATCTAGGAGGTGGAAGAATGCAATACATAGTGTGGAGGTTGTTTTTCAGCTAGGAAAAGAATGTTCATGCTCTCTAAGGACAATTTCATTTTTTACTCATTTATATTTCCTTATTTACAAGGACTAAGTGTTACTAAGTACTAGGTGTACTTATTACTAAATACTAAGTATTAAGTACTAAGCACTAGGTGCTTAGTGAACAAAATGGTGTTTCTTGATTGGTTGATTTTTGTTGGGATGGTTTCTGGCTGTTTAGCTTATCTGGCTAAGAACATGATATTACATTAGCTCCAGAGGGTTTTCCCAAAAGTTTTATGAGTAAGGAAAAAAAAAGAGAGAGAGAGAGAGAGACAAGGGCAGTGAGAGGCAGAGAAACAGTGAGAGTGTGTGTGTGTGTGTATGTGTGTGTGTGCATGTGCGCGGGGGGAGGGTGGAGGGCACTTACATATGAATTTGGCTTGGTGTTTGAGTTTGCAAAGGCAAATATGGCATGGCTGTTTTCAGGGCTTTTATTTTTAGCAGGGAATGAATCCCATGGAAGGGAGTGATTTATTCTGTCTGAAGGATCAAGGACTTCTTTACAGAAGTATTGTTTCATGAACATGGTTTTAAAGCAGCGTTTTCAAAGTTCAGTGCTTCTCTGTGGTTTCTTGCAAAACATTAAAAGAAGTCCCGTGGGCAGTATTTAAATCACACTATTGTCCAGACATCTCTTGAGTGCTTCCCCACCTTTCTTCCAGACCCTGGGTTATCCTAATGTGCAGCCTGGGTTGCAAATCACTGGTGCAGTGCCCGTTACTTGTGTCAGAAATACCTAGGTTCTTGGGGTAACTTGGAATAAGTACCCTAGGTGATACTTGTACACCTAGAAGTTTGAAAACTTTAAATGACCGACAACATTTTACTAGGACGATTGCAGGGGGTGAGAGAAAAGGGCAGCCTAGGGAAGGGTGGCAAGCTATGCAAACCCACACAGGTGCGAAGCGGGCTGGAAGATGAGTCTGGAGGGTAGAAGGAGGGAGTGTAATATGCCGACTCAGGAGCTTGACTCTTGCCAGGCAGATGAGGAGAGCCACGGAGGGCTTTAAAGGTCCAAGTGATATTCTCGGGGATGAATTTAGAAGGACCATTCCGGTGGGTGTATGTGGGAAGGCCTGAAGAAAGGAAGGCCAACATGGAAGATATTGAAAAAAGTCTAGGTGATGAACAGAAAGGATGAGAAAATGGAAGATCTTACATCTTTTAAAAGAACAATGCCCCGAATCTGAAGATGTCCTGGGAAGAAGAAGAGTCTAGGAGGATTTTTTGCGTTTGTTTGCCTGTTTTTGCTTGAGTGGCAGCAGCGCCACCTGGGTTTTCTACTTGACATGTAATTAAAGGGAATGGCGCCCAATCCACGTTCTCTAGGAATGTTAAATAAAAATACATGAAAATGCAGAGAAACTCACTATGTTGGCAGGTGGAAAAATGGAAAGACTATTGATCAATGAATGAACTTCCCTTAGGTGCTCACAAGAAATCTAGCTCCCTTAGTGAATTTTAGAATTCATAGTTGCATGCATTATCAACAGAATACAGTTTTGTAAATGCAGACGTGGTGTGGTTAAGACTCAAAGGTCTAAAATCAGTTATTCTTCTGACCCTTTGACCCTTTGAGCTGACTTAGAACTGGTGGAAACACCTCTGATCCAGAGCTGGACCTCCCACGGCTCCACCTGTTCGGCTGGATTCTCTCTGGAGCTAAAACTAGAGACAACCTTATTTTTGAGTGTTTTTGTTTGATTGAATTATATTTCATAATTTAATAACAATATGTGAGAAATAACTAATAAAATTGTTGTGAGGAGTGCTATGAATGTAAAATATGAGAACACACATAATAATCTGTTTAATGAACTATAAAAATAAAAGGGTAGATTAACGTCCTGTGAAACGTCAGCAAGTTAATTACAATACAGTGAGAAGCAAAAGCAGATGTATTGTACTTAGCTACTTAGCACTGTGTGGGAAGGAAATTCTACAGATCCCTGGTTCATAGGTGATCGCTGGTGTGCTGTGTCACAGCAAGAAACAAGGCACAATGTTCATCAAGGACGGAGTGGGGAAATTAAAAAGGAAGCAATTATGGCAAATGCATGCATTGTTTTCAAATTCCAAACATTTATTTAAATATTTTAATGGCTTCCAAGTAATATGTATGGTTTGAGATAAAGTTACTTAGTAATGAATAAGGTCATTTTTTTTTGAGATTTACAAGTAAAATGATAAAGTCATTGGAAATTGGAAAACTTCCATGACTCAGACAAAATAAATCATGCGTGAAGGTAAATCAATACATGAAAGAATTAGCTCCTTCATTACTTACTTAGTTAAATAAAACTCTTTTAACGAAAATAGCCAAGTCATCTTTTCTAACTATAAGAAAAAATAGTACTCATGACAAACTTTTCAGAAAATTCTGAAGAAAATAAAGATCTCCTACCCAGAGATAACTGCTACTAATGTTTCTAGTTATGCATCCTTGGAAAATAGACTTGGAGGTTATCTGCCTTGAGCTGTTTGCAAAACCTACTTTTTTTCTCTTAATAATATGGTGTGTACACTTTTTAAGGTCAACCATTTCAAATGGCAGTAAAACCCCATCATTGGACATTAAGTTCTTACCATTTTAAGAAATATAAACAAAACTAAAATTAGCACCCTTGTACATATACCCCCACACACTTACCTAATTACTTTCTTAGGATAACTATCTAAGTTAATAACCTCAACTTATATTACTAAATTGATGTCTAGAAGGATATCAGTGCACAATTCACACTCATATTGGTACTAAAAATGTTAATGTTTAATTCCTAACCAATTTCATACCTGAAAAATATCGGCCTAAACAACTTTTCCTATGTTTTCTGGGCACATATATTCTTTTATGCATGACCCTGCTCGTTATTACAATTTCCATTAGTTTATTGTTCATTTTAAATTTTTATGTAATTCAAACTATTAGTTTTTTCCTTAGAAAGTTGTTCCTACCTTGGGATTACAAAAATAGCTTCCCAAATATTCTTTTTATTTTGTGATTGTTTTCTTCCTGTTAAATCATTAATTCACTTCAGATTTTTGGCATTAATTTATTTGAAGGTTTTGATATGAGGAAAGGATACAATGTTTTTTAATCAAAATCAAATTGTTTCAATGCCATTTATTCTTTATTTTATTTTTTTAAAGATTGTATTTATGTATTTATTTGAGAGAAAGAGAGAATGAGAGAGAGAGAGAGAGAGAGAGAGCACACCAGGGGGCGAGGCAGAGGGAGAAGCAGACTCCTCACTGAACAGGGAGCTCGAGAACCCTGGGATCACAACCTGAGGGGAAGGCAGATGTTTAACTGACTGAGCCACCCAGGTGCCCCTCAATGACATTTATTCTTTAATCCATCCTCCCCGCCTCTGTCCCTGGCCCCTTAAGAAAAACACCGATTTTATTATATGTTAAGTCCATATATATATATATATATGTTAATCTGTTTCCAGGATCTTTAGTGTATTCCATTGCTTTTTTTTTTTCAGGAACAATTTGATTATATTTTTATAGTAGGTTTCTAATGTCTAGTAGAGCAAATCTTTCTTACCTTTATTTTAAAATATTTTTCTGGCTATATTCACACATTTATTATTTTAATGAACTTTATAGTAATTGGCAGTTTTTTCCTCCAGTTCAATTGGGGTATTAATTAGTATTCATTATATTGATAAGTTAATTTTTAGAAAATTTATATCTGTATGACACAGAGGGTTACCAACCAAGAATACTGCATGTGACTCTGAACTTTAAGGCAGTTTTTAACTCTTTAGTTGAGCTTTTAAAGTTTCCTTTACATAATTATTGCCTATTTCTTCTTAAGTTTATTCTTTGTAGGCTTATTCTTATTTTATGGTTTCTGTGTCTGTTTTTTCATATTTGCTATTGTGAATGACCCTCTTTTCCTAATATATTTATGTAATAAATTTGTATACTTATTTTGGAATTAATTCTTTTACTGAATTCTTATTGTTTCTGAAGATTTTCCTAGATTTTCCTTGTATTATGTTACTTGTAAATTACACTATTTTCACCATTCCTTTCCATATTTATAGGTCTATTATGGGATAGGTCTTCTGAAGCAATATTCAAAATAGTAGTGAGTAGAGAGGCAAGGGGCTGGACTCAATCAGGAGCATACTACTCCTGATCTCAGGATTGTGAGTTCAAGCCCCATATTGGGTGTAGCACTTACTTAAAAAAAAAAAAAAAAAAAAAAAAAAGGAGTGACTGTATATAAATCCATTTGGTTTTAACTTATATAGGATTATCTATTGTATTTTGTTGTTAGGCATAAACCTTGCTACAGGCATATATACACACAGAGATGAATTTTAATAAATGTCTTATTTGTAATCAATTGAGATAATTATATGATTTTATTTTATTAACCTTTAAAATGGTGAAAGCCACACATATCCTATTCATTTGGCACCAACAGTTAATTATGAAATTCCTGTTCATTCTGCAGAATAATTTTGTTTGTGGGTTGGTTGTTTATTCAAGTATGGTTGACATACAATGCTACATAAGTTTCAGGTGTACAACATAGTGATTCCATAACTCTGTATGTTATGCTATGCTCACCCCAAATGTAGCTACCATTACTGCAGAACAATTATAATTATTTTTTATGTAATATAGTGGTCTCCAGATTGTGGTGGTACATTCAGGTTACTGAGAGAAAAGATGTTAAAATTTCCATTTCAATAATCCATGTCTTTTAAAGCAACTGCACAGTATATTAGTAGAACACTGCATCTACACAAATTTTAAATAAACACATATCGGGTTCACACTACTCCAAGTATTATCCTGCACTGGTCTCCTAGAGAAGTGATATGAAATGCTCGACTTTCATTTTTTTCCTGAACAAAGGAGAAATTATCTTCCTTTGTGAAGTCATGCTACTTTTTTTTTTTTAATAGGCTCCATACTCAGCGTGGAGCCCAATGTGGGGATTGAACTCACGATCCTGAGATCAAGACCTGAGCTGACATCAAGAGTCTGATGCTCAACCAACTGAGTCACTAAGGTGCCCCTGGTTATGCTACTTTCTGAAGTCAGTCATCTCAAACTATAATTTATTTTTAGTTAGAACTAACTTCCTTCCTTCCTTCCTTCCTTCCTTCCTTCTCTTCCGATCTTTCTTTCTTTCTTTCTTTCTCTCAGAGAGAGCACATGCACAAGTTGGAGGGACAGAGAGGGGGAGAGAGAGCATCTTAAGTAGGCTCCTTGCCCAGCACAGAGTCCAAGGTAGGGCTGGATCTCCTGAGCCTGAGATCATGACCTGTACAGAAATCAAGAGTCAGTTGTTTAACTGACAGCCACCCAGGTGCTCCAGAACTTTTTTCAATCACATTGATGCTATAGTATTTGGTTCATGAACATCTGTTCATAAAATTAAATTTCACATGGCCTATTATGAATAAAAAATCTTCTATGTTTCAAAATTTGGTGTTTTACCATTGAATATTTTATAATATTAATACTGCGCCATTGTCTTTAGTTTTCATATTTTCCTATTTCATTTTTACCCATCCATTTTTGACATACTTTTATTTGTGCTCTACATTATGCTTAATAGAAGAACACTAAAGATGAATTAATATACTATCACTAATGTTTTAAATATTGTTTCAGAAGAGTAATTCAATAATAGAACCTATATGTCTAGAGAGGATAAGGCATAAGCAGTAGTATATACAGATTGTATTATATGCAGAGTCTGTCTTTTCAAATTCCCTTAAGGTGCAGAGGCACATTTTATAAACGTGCATTCTGTTTTTTGGAGTAAGTGTTTCAAAATGTCTTCATGACTTTCCTTTCATCTATTACATTGTTTTTCTTTCCTCGAGTGAAATTTTTCATTGGCTATCAATGTTTTGTTTCCTGCTTCTTATGGCTGTGGAGGAGCTCAGCATTAGACTAGGGTCCTTGTGAGTAGACCTTCCTTGAACTCTCTCCCAGTTAATCCAATTGACCATTAGACCTTTAGCTGGAGGGTTGGACATAGTGTATTGCTTCTGTTTAGTTGTTCCACTATCCCTGTGCTGAAGGACATTGAGGTAGGGCGTGAGGTAGCTTGAGTATACAGCAACAATACTTTATGGGTTCTCTTATCCCTCTCCCTCTGTCCTTGGCCATGGACGGCCAGCTGGTTAAGCGTCTGACTCTTGGTTTCAGCTCAGGTCATGATCTCCCGGTCAAGGTTCTCTCCCTACCTTGCCCTTCCTCTCTCTCTCTCTCAAATAAATGAATAAATACTTTTTTAAAAATAAAGCTTCTCATAATCTTAGTGTTCAATTTTCATGCAGCTACCAATGCAAGGGATCTGTATTTAGCCTGTTACATCACAACTTTCACTTACATAAACATAAGAACAATGTAAATTGTTTAACATTGTGAAACAGTCCTCAGCCCCTGTGTGCGACTATTACCAATACTGCAACACTTTGTGAGTACCTCAGGAACTAAGCATTAGAACAAGAAGAGCAAGAAAATAGATGGTTGGCACTACTGGGAAACAAATCTTTATGGTACAAGGTATATTATATTCATACTATCTGAAATGAAAGATTTTGCAAGTTAATTACTTTGTCTGTTTCCCTTCCCCATTTGTTTTGGATATAAAAATCCTCCTTGAACTTGATACTGCACCCATCCCTATGGCACAACCTGCAATTCACTAACACTTACAGATGCACTCAGCAAGAGCTGCGAACAGGAGTTCTGGAAAGCCTGTGTGGCTCAGATTGTTCAGCACTGAACTCTTGATTTCGGCTCAAGTCATGATCTCAGTGTCCTGAGACTGATCCCCATGTAGGTCTCCATGCTCAACACTGAGTCTGCTTGAGATTCTCTCTCTCCCTCTGCCCACCCCACCACTGTGCTCTTTCTCTCTCTTTCTCTCATTAAATAAATAAATGAATGTGTGTGTGTGTGTGTGTGTGTGTGTGTGTGTGTGTGTGTGCATGTTCTCCCAGAGTCTGAATGGTATCAGTCCCAAGAGCTGATGTTTCGTTGCATGGTGCCTGTGCTGAGCACTGAACACTTTGTGACAGAGGGGCCTATGTGTGTAGTAATGAATTTGCTTTTGCATGTTTCTGATAGGCAAGACATATGAGACTCTCTGAAGTGCCTGGTCTAAGGCAGGGATTCCTCTTTCTGAATCTCTACTGCTCATTACTGAAGGGCAGCACTAGGGATAAGGCACCAGAGAGCCTTTCTGCTTCCCTCATGGGTCACTTCTGTCTCCCTGCCAGTTCCCATTCTTAACCTAGCACCGCTCAGAATTGTCTCACTTATTTGTCTCCAGAGATTAAAAACAACAAAAACTACATATTGAAACTCTATGTCCTCTATGATTCGCTTCAAATTTTGATATATCTGGCACATATGCTTCAGAGGCTGTGTGTGTGTGTGTGTGTGTGTGTGTGTGTGTGTGTGTGATTATTGCCATTTTTGACTTTTATTAAGGATAGAATATACTCTATTTTTGGTTCTTTTCATTCATCCTGGTATGTTTTTGAGAGGAGAGAAAAGCACACAGTCACTGCTGCCTGTCTTAAACATTCCTGATCACTTTTTAAATCTAGAAATATTTATGGCTGAATTCATGAAATTCATTGTATTCGGCATGAAAAGGCAGATTTGAACATTTTAATTGGGTTGTAGAAGTCACATAATAAAATTTAATAACAATTATTTAGACCTTTCAGATAATGTGAATGATTTAGGACTCCTATGTTTGTATTTTAGGTTATGGCCTAAAGCATTTAAATAATTATAAAAAATAATATTGGAATCTGGACCAGAAAGATTAGCTGGAAATGAAAGTGCACACCTTTTGTCTGACAGCTGCAAAGTCTTGCTTAGACTCTGTTCAGATGTATTAATAGCACTATACTGACAGAACACAATGATGTCATCAGATGCAGGAAATTTCTTCAGGCTGAGGAGCAATAGTATAACAAGTGACATTGGTTTCATTTCAATAGTGTTAATTAGAGCTTCTTCTATAATTATTTTCATCTGGTCTGGTTTTCACCTTCCCTCCTTTTGCTGATAAATACACCAGTCATTTAAGCGAGGTTAGCAAAGTGGGCCTCAACATAAAGAACTGTATAGATGAAAAAGAATATGGGCTTTGAGTTTAATATCAAAACCTGTTGATAGTTAAAGAAACCAAGAAATGAGGAAAAATAACCTAAGGAAAAACAATATATTATGTTTCTATCCAGTAGAGTCTTTGTAGACCATAAAACCAGGAATTCAAACAAGATTCTGAAGAATATATCAGTATATTCATTCCATTTCAATACAGAAAATATTGTAACTTGCTTAATTGAAAACAGTTTTGAGAAAGCAGATAATTGAGTTCGTAGAATTTTTACTCTGAAATTGATCCTTGTTTCAATATGTTTTGGTTTGAAAGCCTCCTAAAATACTTATTAGCAGTGACTTCTACCTTAGTAAATGGCAGCTAAATATTTTGTGGAGATTGGAGATTATGCAATACCTTTGGGTCATTCTGTACACTAAACAATTTGGTCTTGAACTGGTGTGTAGATAGATTAAAACGTCATGTAGGTGACTGTAGCATAAACTCTAATAGTTAATATTTTGAAAAAATCCTGCCAGTTTTACTGTCATTTTTATTTCATTTCATTTTATTTTATTTTATACTTCATTTAATTCATGTCATGTCATTTTTTGGTGAGATTCTGGTGTAGACAGGTTGAATCTGCATTTTTCTATAAGTGGTTTTGCTGAGGACTCTATCTTCTTTCATGTACTTAAGAAAATCCCTGACATTTCTTCTCTTTCTCCTTCATACAACCAATTTTTCTCTCTCTAGTAGGTCATTCCCAATAATGTGCAAAAATTCTATTATTTTCCTCACCTAAAAATATTTTCCTAAACCAAAGTCTCTGCCAGCTGCTTCTCCAATTCTCTGAACTTCTCCCACGAAACTCCTTCAAATAATGTTACATACCTGCTGCCTTTAATTCCTTTATTTCCCCAGTAGCCCCCTCCAGTTTTGCTTTTGTACCAACCGCATCACCCAGACTTTGAATTTCAGGATCAACCCCATGTTGCTCAGTTTATAGTTATGTTCTCTGTCCTCTTCTTACTAGATCTTTCATTGACATTTACTTACTCCATTGATCATTTGCCCCTTCTTGGTATGCTTTCTTCTCTTGGCTTTTAGCTCACCACACATTTTTGGTTTCCATCCTACCTCAGTGCTCATTCCTTCTCAATCTTCTCATGCCCAATTCTTCTCTTCTCTGATCCTCTCAATGTTGGAATTTTTTTCCCTACCTACACTTATTCTTTTAATGACCTTACTAAACTCAGGACTCTAAACATTATCTTTAAGTCAAGAACTCCCAAATGTGTATCTCCAGTCCAGACCATTCTCCTGAACTTCAGATGTGTATATCCAACCACCTGCTCAGTGTCTCCACTCAGAAGTATAATAGATAACTCAAACTTAACATGTCCAAAGCTGGACTCCTGGTTTTCCTACAAAAATCTATTCTACTTAGAGCTTCAAGGGACTGCAACGCCTTTGTTTTGGTTGCAAAACAAAATTTACTAGGGTGGCCAACAATCCAAGTTTGCTGGAGACTGAAAGAATTCTCAGGATGAAGGAATTTCACTGCAACAACTGGGAAAGTCCTGAGAAAACCAGAACAAGCAAATCCTATCAGTTGTTAAAACCAAGAACCTTAGGGCCATCCTTGATTTTTTTCTCAACTTGCTTCCCTAATATATTAGAAAAGCCTGTTGTTTCCATCTGTAAACTAATGAGTTCATACCACCCCCACTGTTATTACCTGGTCAAGCCGCTGCCCCTCACTTGCATTACTGAAACAGTAATGCAATAGTCAATATCTAATCAAATGTATTTATATAACTTCACCTCACTAAGTACCTTCTAAATTCTCTCTATACCCATAGTTCCATCCCAGATACCTATAGAAGGTTCCAAAGATGAGTGAGACATTGTCCTTAAATTTGAGGTACTTACCATCTATTTGCAGAGTTGAGATATAATTATTATGGAGGTGATTAAATATTACAATGTGTGGTAACAGCTACAAGTCTTGTGAATGAGAAAATTTGAGGGTTTTTTATCTGGAAAATTAGTTATTTACTGTAGCGGTTATCTAGAGACTCTTTCAACTCTAAAATTATAATGCTTTATGTTTTTACAAATTATTGGTGTGAAGGAACTACAAAATATAAATGCATGTAGCTAAACCAAGAGAAAGACCTGCACAAATCAACAGATGTATCGAGGGACAAGCTGAGCGTGAAAAAGTGTGGTAGCCCATACCACAAACCAAGGGGAAAAAGAACATTCATGGCAAGTATTTCCAAGGGAAGCAAGGAAACTATCCTCTGCTGAAACCTGAGTGGAAGGATCTGAGAACAACAGAAGACATGGGGCAAAGTTCTCATAGTCTCCAAGATGAAGATTTGTGCAAGAAAATCTGTGTGTGAGCCTGGGAAAGTCTAGGCCTTGAGAATTAGTGAAGTACGCAGTAACCCCCTCCCCAACCTCCTCTGATTTCTAGGAGGACGGAACTGACTCTGGGAAAACTGGGGAAAAAAATAATGCCGGAAACAAAATTGAGCAGACATGATGG
This sequence comes from Ailurus styani, assembly GCA_002007465.1. Classification (NCBI taxonomy): domain Eukaryota; kingdom Metazoa; phylum Chordata; class Mammalia; order Carnivora; family Ailuridae; genus Ailurus; species Ailurus styani. The sequence continues at coordinate 1,068,778 of LNAC01000190.1, forward strand.
AGATAAATAGAGGTTGAAGTATCAGGTGGTGGGAGGCAGTAGAAAGGAGGACACAGTTACCAAAATGTACTTAATCAGCAGGGTATAACCTCTAAAGCTGAAAGCCCTGTCCGGGTCGGGAGGCTTTTAGAGCTTATGGGCTATATGTAGCCTTAAGGTTAACCTTGAGGATAGCCTTAAGCCTAAGGAAGATTTTCAATTTTCCTGAGCAGACAAATATATAGAGAGAGACCATATTTTCCACCCTTTTGTTTACAATAGAAGAATAAATCCTTAAGCCACATGTCTCGGTCCATTCAAGCTGCTGTAACAAGATACCATAGACTGTGTAGACTATAAGCAACAGAAATTTATTTCTTAAAGTTCTGGAAGCTGAAAGTCCAAGTCTGGGGTGTTAGAATGGTCAGGTGAGGGTTCTCTCTCCGGTTCTAGCTGTGTCCTCATATAGTGGAAGATGCTAGGGGACTCTTTGGAACCTCTCTTATAAGGCACTAATCCCATTCATCAGTTCAGTACCTCCCCAAAGCCTCACCTTCCAATACCATTCTCTTTAGGGGTTAGGATTTCAATATATTAATTTAAGGGGGACACAAACATTTAGACCACAGCACCATAATATTGAGAAAGCTATATTATTGCCTACTTCCCTTCCAAGGAGCCTCTTTCTAATAGCCTAGGGAAATCTCTCTCCCTTAAAAATGCGGGGAAAGAAATACAATCTAATTCCAATAAAAGATATTGCAAATATAGTGATGTGTTCCAACAGAAAATGAGAAAACATCAGGAAAAAACATGTCTTCTAAAGAGATGGGAACTCTAACATAATATTTCCAAATAACATAATGAAAATGCTAGAACTTTTGGAAGAATAGTACAATTAAGAAATTTTAAATCTCAGAAATTATGTGGCTAGATGATAGGAAGATATGAAGGAAGAATCGACAAATATAAAAAATAATTGGAAAAGAAAAAGGGAAATATTTAGAAATAAAACTAAAGTATGGGTGTCTGGGTGGCTCAGTTAGTTAAGCAACTGATGCTTAATTTTGGCTCAATTCATGATCTAGAGTTTTGAGATCAAGCCCCACATTGGGCTCCCAGCTTGGTGTGAAGCCTGCTTAAGATTCTCTCTCTCCCTCTCCCTCTGCCCCTTCCCCTGCTTGCATGCATGTGTGCACTCTCTCTCTCTCTAAAAAAGAAAAAAGAAAGAAAAGAAAAAAAAACAGAAAGAAAGAAAACTAAACTAAGCAGAACACAGAAATCAATAGACACCAAGAAGAATGCAGAACCCCATAAAGGAGGTAAGATAGATAGCTAACAAATGAAAATAAAACAGATAAAGAAAGTTAATAAAAGGATTTGAAAAACTGATGGAGAAAACCTATGAAGTTAACTGTTTAATGGTTGTTTGTAAAAATGGATGCTAAAGTAATGGAACAGAAAAAAATAGTTAAAACCGTAGTTCAACAGAATTCTTCTAGAAAATCGAGAAGACTCTGCATGGAACCAGAGCAGTCAAAACCAAGACATAGCCTAGTAAAACCATTAGACTTAAAAAATAAGGAAAAATTACTTTTGGAAATCCATGCCCACCCTCACCCCCGGGCCCCCACCAACACATACACATAACAAATAAAAGAAAGAAAATGAAAGTAACACTAAATTTCTCAGCAGCAGCATTCAAACTACAAAACAATGACATTGTTCAAGTACTCAAGAAAAAAAAAGTGACCTGAGGTTTTTATACCTAGCCAAACATCCTTTTGATATCTAGGCTAAAAGGATTTATGAACATGCAATACTTGAAACAATATTATTCTGATAAAACTTTCCTGAGGAATCTATTACAGAAAGAGTTTCAGAAAAACATCTGGAAACGTTTCTTCATGAGGTCTGGGGGGTTGGCAGTAAGCAGTTACAGACTAAAAGGTGAAGATAAAGGTAACAAAATGCAATGTGAATACTATAGGCTCTGTTGCCGGAAAAATACAACCAATTTAAAATGGGAAGAGGAGGCAAAGAGTAAATAGAAAAAGGAGTAAACTTGTTGATTGACTCACTGGTATTAGGAGTGGAAATATATTATTTAAAACTGGTAAGAACTTGAAGCTCAAGCATATTTTGCTCAACAAATATCAACACAAAGTTTATACTACTAAGGAAAAGAGGAAAACAAGCAGTTACTTGCTGACATTAATATTGATAATAAAAACCAAACATTTTCAGAAAAAAGTTGTAGTTAAAAGTGTTATAGAATGGTATCTGGATAAAACTAATCATTTAAAAAGTCCAAATCTTCTCAAAATAGCAAAGGAACTAACAAAGAAAAAGAGAGCAAAGCAAACAGCTAATATAATGGCATACCTACATGTATACACAGTTATAAAACATAATACTCTATTATAGAACTGAGACCAAACATATTAGCTGTATCCACGTATGTTAGTGGACTTAACTTACATAATATAAGAAAAAGATTTTCAGATTGACTAAGAGGGCAAAATTCAACTTTATGTTGTATGCAAAAGACATACCTAAATAAAGTGAATTGGAAAGGGTAAAGATAAAAGTATGAGCAAAAATATGTCAAATAAAGGCAAGTAAGAAGAAAGCAGAGGCCATGATCTTGATCTAAAACAAGGTAGAATTCAGGCCAAGAAGAATTAATACAAAGTAGGACACTCTATAATGCTAAAGGCTACCATTCAGAGTGAAGATATTAATATCTATTCACCAAATATCAGTACAGCTTTCACAGACCAGAAATGATAGGACATGAAAGGAGAAACAGACACATATTAAAAATAGGAAACTTTAGCACACTTTGCTCAGATCTAAATGCATCAAGGGGACAAAATGTTAGCAAGGACATAGAAGACCTGAAAATCATAAGATAGAGTCTATAGATATATATTAAGCACTTCTTCCTCATAGTACAGAATATGCCTTGTTTTCAAGTGTACATAAACATCTCCTAAAATTAGCTATATATTAGTTACAAATAACTCCAAAAATACAAGAGTTAACAACATTATCAGACTACAATGCAATTAATCCTCAATTACTAGTAATAATAATAAAGGGGCTCGTCCACAAGGAAATTTAAATAAGTTATATCAAAGGAAAAATACAACCCCAAATTTCTGCATTTCTAGAAAAGAATAATGAAGAGAGCATAATGTATTAGAATCTAATAAAAATAAGAACGTCATAAAGGAGCTAGTACAACATCTTGTGTTTGAGAAAATTACTCAGCCATAAGGGATTAGAAACACGGATCACAGTGACAATAGTGTGGAAAATGGATAGAAGGGGAACTGAATCTCAGAAACCAGGTAGCTGAGGTTAGAATGGTAGCCATGAACATGGAGAAAACTAGGCAGATGTTATTTTTATATTTTTTGAAGCATAATCTGGAGAACTTGGGAAAGGACTGAATATAAATGTAATAGAGAGTGAGGAGCAAGGAAGAGTAATGGGTTCGTTGCACAGGAACTGAGTGGAGGAAGTGTCATTTAATGGGATAGAAGATTGTGGGTGTTGTGAGGGTGGAAAATAATTTACAAAACATGTTAGAAAACAAATAATTCATCATAAAATAAATTAAAATATCAATAAAATATGACTGTTTAACTTTAAAATATGATTAAGTTTAACTTTATCCTTTATCAAAGAAATATATATTAAAATAAAGATATAATTTTTAACCTATCAAATTGACCAGTTACTTTTTTTAAGATTTATTTATTTGAGAGATAGAGAGCATGAGCAGGGGGAGGGGAGAGAGAATCCTCAAGCAGACTCCCTGCAGAGCATGGAGACCAATGTGGGGCTCAATCCCAGGATCCTGAAACCATGACCAGAGCTGAAATCAAGAGTTGGTGGCTTAACAGACTGAGTCACCCAGGTGCCCCTCAAATTGACAAATTATTGATGACAGTGATGAAATGAACATTTTGATACCATTTTAATATTTTACAAATGTTTAACATTTCTGATTATCAATAAGGAAGGATATGACCTATGACCTATAATTCAATTTCTAGGAATGTATTCTGAAGAACTAATTGGTTACTTGGACAAATATCTATGTAAAAGAATGCCAATCACAGTCTTACATATAATAGCAAAAATTAGAGTCAATCATAATTTCCATGAAGTGAATTAACAAATGTTAAATTATTATACCAACATAAAATAAGCATCTATATAGTTATTATTAATTATTATTTTGAAGGCATACTTCAAAGGCATTTTTGTTCACATCAATGGAGAGTTCTTTGAAGTTAGGAAGCTCTCTACACCAAGCCTCATTCTAAAAATACAGACGAAGTAAATTCACATAAAATAAGCAATGGAAATACACCAAGGTAAAATAACATACAAAGTTACAAAAAGAAAAATAATCAGGAGTAGGATAACTTTCCTGAAGACAGCAAAAACCTGCTATAATGACACACCTTTAAAAATTAAAACTATTACACACTATTTCAAAATTAGTTAAAAGTAATCAAGAAAATTACTCAAGACATAAAAGAACAAAAACAGGAATTAGAGAACTCAGAAATTAAATAGCTCTAAGTGAGATTAGATGAGCTTTATACAGGAATTAGAATTATGGGTTCTCATGTGAACACAGAGAGCTTAGGCTATGAATATTGCAGGACACACACATACATACACACAGGACAAGAAAAACATTCTAAAATGTTCCCAGTGGTTATCCGTAAGTGGTAGAATTAAAGGTGATTTAAATGTTATCTTTCTTATCCATTTTTTATACCATAAACATGCATTGTTTTCATAAACTTCTTTTGCTGTGGGAAGGAACTCAGGTGCAGAAGATGGAGATGATGATGCTCCTTGATTCGTGATAGTATCATCCTTTGTCCACATGAGGCCTTCGTATTTTTTATGTTTCTTTTCTCCTTCCCTCCATCCCTATTTCTATTCCTCTTCCTTCCATAAGCAACCATCATTTTATATTTAATGCATACCATGTCGTTTATATGTCTTCTTATTGTTTTTTTATTTTATGAAAATGCATTTTAGTTTATATCGGTGGGGAACTCTTTGAAGTTAACAACATTTTTGCACCAAGATCTAGTCTAAAAAATACAGATAAAGTAAATTCACATAAAAATATGCAGCAGAAATATATCAAGATAAAATACCACATAAAGTTACAATAAAAGAATGAAAAGGAGTAGCATTACATTTTTAAAGGCAAGGAAAGCATGCTATAATAGCATACTTAAAGAAAAATCAAAACTATTACATACTATTTCAAAATAAGTTAAAAGACATTTTAAAAAGACTCAAGACGTGAAAGGACAACAGAAACATGAATTTGAAAACCTCAGAAATCAGTGACAGAAGTTAAGGAAAAATCTAAATAAGGAAAATTTTTAGAAATGAAGACCAAGCTAGTAGAAACTCAAGAGTAAATGAAACAATATCATGCGTAAGGACAATTACAAAGGTGAAGAGGATGAAAATTTTTGGAATCAGAAGGAAATGAAGATTAAAAAATTTTTGAAAGAAAAAGACAAGTCATGAAAGTGGGCAAAGTAAATCCAACATGTGAGTGAATATAAGATCCCTGAAGAACAAAAGCAAAGCAAGGGAGCAGACACAATGTGAAGACCTGTAACTCAATACACTGTTCTTGAAATAAACACACAGATTTGAAAACACATATTGAAAGAATACACTTTGTACCCAAGAATATTAATCCAGAACAGTCAACATCAAAGCATGTAAAATTCCTGGACTTCAAGAAAAATAAAATACACCATGGGTATATAAGTAAAATGATTCTATTTATAAGTGAAATAAAATTAGATTATCCTTAGAACTTTTGACTGCAACTCTCTAATACAAAAGAAAATGAGTAATATATTTCAGGTATTCAAGGAAAGAAAATGTAAACTGAAGACTTTAATTTAGCAAAAATTATCTTCAAATATAGAGGACGGAAGCAAATGGTTATCAAAATGTGAGACCTCAGGGAATATTAATACAATGATCTTTCCTAAGACAACTATGAGGCCAACTTTAGGCAATCAAAATTTACTAGGGAGATATTTACATGAAAACTGGAATAAGTACTAAATACATAGCTCTTTATAAAAGTAGAATTATAAAAGGATTAAAGAAGAGAGGTTGTAATATATAGTCAATATGATCTGACAATAAAGTTGTATTACAAACCTAAAAAATGGGGGGAGAGTGGAGAGAGGACACGCAAAATTTGTCTTAACTCTTCCATAGTCATATTTTGTGGGGTAATCCATATTGTTATTCTGAGGCTGTTGTACATATAAAGTGGTACAAAGCAAATGAATATAGAATATTCTAACTATCCTATATCCAGTATCCTTGTGAACGAGAATTCGTAGTGTGGAAGACAGGAGGTTTTTTTGTTTGTTTGTTTTTAATTTAATTTTATTTTTTCTGTGTTCCAAGATTCATTGTTTATGCACCATACCCAGTGCTAAGACAGGAGTTTTTGATGTTACCTAGAAGAGGTGAAGTAAAAGCTCCCAAGTCCTGAATTAGCACTGGAACTCTCAAGGTAACTTATTGTTAAAAAGATGTGCATGTAATGTAAATATCCTCCCTATGGCCCCCCAAAAGCCTAGAAACAAAGCCTAATGACTTATCTAACAGCAATGGGTATCTAGGCCCCAGATATTTGTCTTAAAAGAGTGAAACATGGGGCGCCTGGGTGGCTCAGTGGGTTAAAGCCTCCGCCTTCGGCTCAGGTCATGATCTCAGCGTCCTGGGATCGAGACCCACATCCCGCTCTCTGCTCAGCAGGGAGCCTGCTTCCTCCTCTCACTCTGTCTGCCTCTCTGCCTACTTGTGCTCTCTCTTCTCTCTCTCTCTGTCAAATAAATAAATAAATAAATAAATAAATAAATAAATAAATAGAGTGAAACGTTTTCCTTACCAGTGTTTGTTATTGTTGACAAGAATTGGAATAATATGAACCTCAATTTCCTTTCTTTTCTTTCCCTTTTTCCTTCCCACTCCTCTCCCCTCCCCTCCCTTCTCCTCTCCTCTCCTTTCCTTTCCTTCTTCACATGAAGAAAGCTTGACAGAGTTTAGACAGCGTAGATTGTAAAGAGACAAATTACCTTTTCTTCTCTTTATGCTAGACAACTTTTGAAAAAATATCTCCTTAAAAAGTAACAAATAGAAAAAAAAGTCTTCAAAAAATTGGCAATTACATTTTTAGCCTACAATACTGACCACCAAAATTAAAGTGCTAGAAATAATATATATAATATTCATTTAAAGACACAAAACAGGGTTGTCTGGGTGGCTCATTAGGTTAAGCGTCTGCCTTTGGCTGAGGTCACGATCCCGGATCCTGGGATGGAATCTCGCATCGGACTCCCTCTTCAGCGAGGAAACGGCTTCTCCTTCTGCCTCCCCACCCTCTCTCCCCGCTGTGCTCCCTCTCTTGCTCACTCTCTCTCTCTCAAATGAATAAATAAAATTTTTAAAAAATAAAATAAAGACACCAAATAGCATTTGAAGTAAATTATTTGGTAGAAGGAAAGCTTAGGGATAATCAAAATAATGTTAACACAATAAAAAATGAGAAACATTGCTTTGGAAGAATTTTTTCAATAAAAAATATTCAAAAATGTGTTTTAGCTCTACCAAATTCTGGTTTTGACACTCCAGAAAAATATTATTATCCTGTTCTAAGAGCCTTCTATAAGAATGAAAATGTTTTTCTGGCTTTTCAAGTGACCCCTTAACATGTGTTCAATTTTTCATTTTATTCTTTATTTCACACAATTTCTAGTTCTCTTCCCATATTCTTTTACTTATCAACTGATTCCAACTTTCAGGCTTTGCAGGCCTACTAATTATTGCCCACTGCATTTAAAGGCCACCATGGAATTGTCAGAATTACTGGAAATGTTCTTATCCTGTATCATGCTACGTTCATTCCCTATGAGCCTAGAAATTGTGAATTGTTTTTCAGTATCAGAATGCATAGCTGAAGGAATTAACTCATTTCCTAAAATATATATATATGTGAGGAATTTAGCTATTTTATGAAATAAGTTTTCAGGGGAGTTTATCACCTCTTTTTAAAATAAATGTAAATACTTAAAACTACTACCTACTACTAGGGCTTCAAAGCTACGCCCTGGGTCTTATGGGCATGTATTAATAACTCCATATCTCCACTCTTTCATCTTTAGGACTGTCATTATCTATAGCATTCCACTGAAAAAATAAGTTATCCTGTGTTATGGAGTCTAGATATTTACTGGGGTCCCCTCAGCAATAATTTCTGAGAATACCAGAGGAATGCTTGAATGTCCCAACGTCCTCCTGGTTGTTCTTTGTCCAATGAGTCAGTCACTGCACTTTGGATCACTCTTACAACCACTATTAGATAACCTTTCATTTCTTTACAACTGTTTCTCTAGGGTATAAAAAGGTGAAACTCCTTACTTTTCTAAAATATAGCTAATAACAGAATATAACCATTTCCTGATACTGCAATGACGTCTTGGTGATTAAAAAAAAAAAAGAAAACTATAATGTGGAGGGGGGGAAAAACCTTCAAATTAGCTACTGGCACCACAGCTCCTGGGGACTGAGACTGAACCCTTCCTGAAAAGATGCCATCTGTCTCCTTGACATTGTGTCATCTGTCAACAGTCAGACTACCTCTCACTAAACAAATAGCCTATGCCCCTAAATAACTTCCCTGCAGTATTCTCTACCTTAGTGAGAATGTACCAGTCATGAAATGAATTCTGCTCTAACAGAACCTCCCCACCCCCCCAGATGACAGTGTGAGAGAACTCAGGAGGGAGATGTCTAGGACTGGGATGGGAAATCAAGACTATATGGCTTCTCTGCCATAAAGGATGATCCCTTCCCAATGTTTCCAAGTTGGATATTTGAACTCTAGTGATCATTTTCCTATCCCATGCAGGAAGAAATTCACTCATTTGCTTGGATGAAGATTTCCTCTGATAAGACCACACAAGATGTCTGGCTATGTCTCATTGGCCAGATCTTAAATGGCCCTTTTAGCTGCAGGACCATGTGCCTCCCTGAGTAAACTCGAAGTTCTGTTCCTGAAGAGGGGGAAAAGGACTGCTCGGAGACAACAAGAAATTTCTAAAAAGAAAGGACAAAATCAAAATCTGTATCCTTTTTAGCTCAAGCCTCTGGTCTACCTTAACATTATACATCCTGAAATGCAACCAGCGACCTCACAGAAGAGAGATTTCTTTATTGTTTTGCAGAATTTTTTTCTTTTCTTTTCTTTTCTTTTTTTTAAGATTTTTATTTATTTGACAGACAGAATACAGAGAGATGGGCAGGCAGAGGGAGAGGGAGAAGCAAGCTCCCGGCTGAGCAAGGAGCCAACTGTGGGACTTGATCCCAGGAACCTGGGATCACGACCCTGAGTCAAAGGCAGATGCCCAACTGACTGAGCCACCCCACTGCCCCTCATTTTGCAGAATTTTATAGTTTCTCATAATCTCAAGCTTTCCATGCCATAGTAAGATCTTTATGTCTTTATAGCTAAGTTCATAGAGTTTTGCCAAACAAAAGATTTGTATGTCCCAAAGATCAAGTGTTCTGTCCTCTTCCAAATTTAACAAGGTAAAAATGTTGGCAGCTTTCAAAATAGCATGTGGCTGTGTATATATACACAGGTGAATATGCGGGAGGGTATGCATCTATATAAGACATTGAAGATATGCAAATGTTACAACTATTATTTTTTCTGGCTGGTGACATCATTTGTAGACTTCAAGATTTTTGTGTTTCTTCAATTTTCTGCAAAGGATTTTCTAAATTATAATAAGAAACATAATATTTGCAAATCTATATATTGATGCTTAATAAATAAGTGCCAGTGAAATATTTCTGGCTCAGAAGAAAAAAATTAACACATTTAAATGCAATATCATCTAGTGTATAAGTAGTAACTATAAATTGTAGGTTCCTGATAAACAAACGATCATAACTGTAAGTAACAGCAGGGTAGAATTCCTAAATTGTATTTAAAAGTAAAGATTTAGCCTCTTCAGTATGCTCATTTAATAAACTTGCAGTTTAGAAGCTTCTTAATTAAGTCTCTCTTGGGTGTACTGGGCTGTGTATGCTGACAAAATATGGAATTCTCCTTTTCTATATTACATGTTGTTAATGCTAATATATATGCATTGCTGTGTCTTTGCAATTTATTTTCAATTTCTCTACATTTATATTTGTGCTTATTTTTGTCTTCTGTGAAAGCAACCATTTCCTTTAGAAGATAAGGTAAAAAAATACATGTATATGTATGTGCCTATGTATGCATATTTATGTGCAGTATAATATATATAACTTTGTATATAAAATATATAAAATTTTAATATTTACATGTATATGAATGTTTATGTGTGTGTATGTGTGTGTATGTGTGTGTTTACTTTAATTTCCAATGTTTTCTTTCCATGTGTGTCTAAAGCATCACCAAATCCCAATTTAACATGTTAGACATGGAACAGCCATTGACATTTTCATGACAAATACTACATAATTAATGGCTAAGAATATAACTTTATGGAAGCCATGGTGTATATAGTTATTTCCCTTCAGTCAAGTGTGACCTTGGAAGCATTTAACAATCAGCGTGTCATGACCACTGACCAATCAAAATAGACACCCATTCAATCAGAACAAATTCCCAACACTTGCACATCCTTGCTAAATTTCAAACTTTCTCCCAAAGTATTCTGTTTAGGGTACAAACCTGATACAGTTTCTGAGAAGTTGGAAGTCGTTTTTAACAGGAAAACACATAATCGTGGAGTTTTTTTTCCCATTCCATTAGTAGATGAACCAAGGAAGAATGAATGCCCTGCCGTTCTCTTCACATTAACTCACAGACTGCTCCTAGACTTCAAAAACAGCTCTGTAAGGAATGAAGAAAGAGAAAGACCAGAAAATTCATAGTTTCCAAGGCTACACAGCTGGCGCATGGCCACACAATAATTAGAAAATGTTTTTTTTTCTCTTACAGTTTTCTTTACTGACATTGAAGAACCTCAAAGTAGTAGATTATAGAATCATTCCTGGGGACAAATGGAGACCAAACTAGTAACTATGATCATGGTGAGCTCTGAGCTGTCACCTAAGGGGGCCTCGATCCTTTCCATCTTTTAGTTTTCTTTTGTTCATATTTTAAGCTTTTTAGAGCTGTGGCCATCCTAAGAGAGAAATCAATGCTATGGATCTCCAAATCAATATTGATACATATGTTAACTATAGAGTTTAATTTTTTCTCTCACTTAAAATTAACACATTGTTCTTAAAGATACTATATAATACATCAGCATGTAAATAACAACCTTAATATGTTTGTAGGTTCTTTCCAATTTCAAGGAATGAGAAAATTAGGCAAACTGGTTTAAACAAAGAAGAAAATTTATTGGAGCATCTAATTGAAAAGTCTGGGGCAGTATTTGGCTTTACAAGTAACTTGATCTAGGGGCACAAAACAAGGTCTCCTTCCATTCCTAACTCTGCTCTCTAGAGTGTTGGCTCCATTATCAGTTTTGATCCTCAAGATAGCAGTCATCTTTGGTTTAAATCCCCCTAGGATGGATCTCTTTCAATAATCTTATCAAAAATGTCAAGGCATCTTTCTTGGCACTGATAGGATACCTGCCTAATCAGGAAAATTCTATGCTCTCTGGTTGGTCAGGCCTGAGTCACAAGAGTGGCTGAGAACAGATAAAAATCACAGTATTGTCAAATACAAAAGTATGAGGGGATGGGTAGCAATGACAATACATTTTCTGAGCCACATAGACTAAGAGACTACCACCCACAGGCTCTTACTGAAAAAGCCATTACAAAAGCATTCAAATCAGCAAGAGGAAAAGTAAACTCAGGAGCATGGAACATAGAAATGGATAAATAATTTTAGCAAGTTCAAGAAACTACTCATGGTAGATTAATTCCTCCCATCCCCCAAAATCTCCATGTCCTAAAACTAGAACTTATAAATTTGTTACCTTACATTTAAAAGGAACTTTATAGATGTGATTACATTAAAGCTCTTGAGATGGGAAGATTACACTGAATTATCTGGGTGGGCTCAATGTTACCCCAAGGGTTCTTATAAGGTAGAGGCAGAAGTGCAGAGAAGAGAGAAGATTCTGTGCGGCAGATTTTGAGGATGGAGACAGGAGCCATGAACCAAGGGAAGTGGACAACCTCTAGAAGCTATAAAGACAAAGAAATAGATTGTCCTCTGAAGCCTCTGGAAGGGTCAAAGCCTTACTTACACTTTGATTTTAGACTTCTGACGTGCAGAACTATAAGAGAATAAATTAGTGTTGTCTTAAGGCACTCAGTTTATGGTAACTTATTACTGGAGGGATAGGAAACTGACTAAATGTAAAAACTAAGTTTGCTATAATTTGCAAATTAAAATAAGGCATCCAGTTAAATAAATTTTTTGGCTATGTGAAATTCAAATTTAATTGGGCTCTCTATATTTTACCTGGTTACATTAATAAAACAACCTTTTTGTGATGTTGGATATTTTGTTTGCTTTATTTTTTTGTGTTACTAAGAAAATAATGATAAAAACATTAATGAAAAAAATGAGAGGACGCATCTGATGGATAACATTTTTCAGGTTTTTATTTTAATTCCAGTTAGTTAATATACAATGCAATATTAGTTTCAGGTATGTAATACAGTGATTCAACAGTTCCACACATCACTGGTGCTCATCACAAGTGCACTCCTTAATCCCCATCACCTATGTAACCCATAACCCTACCCACCTCCCCTCTTGTAACCAACAGTTTGTTCTCTATAGTTAGGAGTCTGTTTCTTGGTTTGTCTCTCTCTCTCCATTTCTCCCCGCTTTGCTGGGTTTTCTTTTTTTTTCTTAAGTTCCACATATGAGTGAAATCATATGGTATTTGTCTTTCTCTGACTGATTTATCTCACTTAAGATAATACCCATTAGCTCCACACATGTCATTGAAAATGGCAAGGTTTCATTTGTTTTCATGGCTGAGTAATATTTCATTTTCTCTATATATAAAATCTTCTTTATCTATTCATCAGTTGATGCACACTTGGACTCCTTCCATCAGGTATTTGATGGTAATTTAAGTAATGACATTAATATTGGTAGAACTCTGTCACTGCTTCCGGTAAACTGTTAGTAACTTTGGAAAAGTAAATTTTTACGGGCTCAAGTGACTTTGTGTGGAAGAGATCTTTCCAATTGATGAGAGAAAGACAGGAAAGTGTTCCCTGAAATGATGCATATTTTGAATAGTGAAGTGTGAAGAGGATTGAGACTTACCAGGAAGCAAGATAGTTAGCCTTTCTTAGTCTTAGTTTCTTCATTTGTAAAACAGAGAGAAAAATAATACTTTAATTCTTCATTCAAGTGACCTGGGAATTAATGACATAATGTGTGTAAGGTATTTGAACTAGTATTGAGCAAATAATAATCAGTAAGCAGATGTTCAGCTCTTATGATCATGACATCTACCAGCCGACAGTGACACAATTATGTATATATACACACAGTGCCTTAGCTATGTGGGATAATGATAATTCCTTCTATATTCTAACCAATTATGTTTAATTGTCTTGTATGTAGACAATATAGGCAACTCTTCTTTTTCACTTTTTCACACATTTCTCTTTGGATTTCCTTTTAAGTTCATGGTATACTTTAAAGCCACTTTCTATACATCTAAAATTCACTTTTATTTCATTTTCCATTTCGTCAATGAAAATCTAAGTTACCTATGCCCAGGATTGACTGCAGTGCAGTCAGCTATGTACCTGAATTTTAATTTTCTTTGAGAGATGAATTTTCTAGTTTATTGATTAATAAAATAAAGAGGTCTGGGCCCAACTAATGTCAATGATCAGTGGTCACGTGTGATGAGCATTAATTCTGCAAACATTTTATTCTATTTCTGACACATATAGTAGTTGTGTCAATGTGACAACTATTTTAGAGGTAAAGTAATTTTATAATTTTGCCAATATATTGCCAAAGAAAAAGATTAGTCATTTTTTTTAACGGGAATGATTAAGTTGATTAAGTATTGACATCATAAACTTAAATTTTAGTTTCTGTTTCTTATAAATTTTTCAATATTAGTTTTGAAGATTAAATTTATAAATTTAGTATAAGCAATTTAGTATGCACTTCAAGTCATATAATGTAATTTTTTATAACCTGGTAGGTTACTTCATTTTAGCATTTTCCTTGAAGATTACTTCTGTTCTGCATACCTATACTGCCATCCAGCTTGGTGGAAACAAAATTACTTGCACTGAATGATCACAGAAACACAGCTTCTTGTAATTTATTTTTATTTTAAAAGCAATGTTAATTCTATCATCAAATTTATTTATTCCTAGGAAATTCATTAATTGATGCATCACTCTGAATTATCAGAAGTGTAAATATCTGGAAAGCATTCTTCCAACAATAAAATGTAGGGATCTTTATCTATTTCAGATTGATGTTAAAATAAAAAAGGGAATTAAGAGTTGCTCCATCTCCTTCACTTTGTGGGTAAGGAAACTGAGCCTCAGGAAGATGGGGAAGTTTTAATCATTTGAAATATGACTTTTGGTGAGTAAGACTTAAAGAGACAGAATTTTGATCAACATTACTTCCATGTAGAATTGGCTTTTCAGTTCTTTGGGTGATTGATTTTATTTAACGAATTTTGATGTGTGAAAATAGCTAAGTGTTGTTATTGTTGTAGTTTCTGACCTCTCCCATGTATCATTCACATTCCATTTCTCTGATGCAGATGCAAAAACCAAGTGCTCTATAAGATACACAGTAGTGTTGTTATTCTTAGTCTCCGTTTTCCTTAAGTGTCTATGGTATTTTCTTCCTTTTAAAAATAACTAGTACACAAATTTCAAGGGAAAAAAGATACAACAATTGCATAAACTTTTATAGAGATTTTATAGTCAAAAAGAATATTTCTGTAACTCTGGCTTTAACTTAACTTTTTGTGTGTTTAAAACACTGGCAGATTATAGAATCAAAAAGCTGTGCTTAACATGAGTGAATACGGGCCTCTGACACAGTAATAGTGATAAGCTAGCATCTAAGACCCATGGGAAATGTGTGTATATAACCAAAAAACGTGAAATGTGTATGTACACAACACACATGTACACACACACACACACACACACACACACACACACACACACACACACACAATGTAATGGTCCTATAGAGCCAAGCCAAGGAAGCTAGACTTACTTAATATTAATCCATGTTTTCTAACTTCATGGGGGCTTAGATTATTTTCTATTGACCTTTCTTGTCCACTGCATTAAAAGAGAAAACCAGGGACTAATTTGCTAAGCTACAAAGCCTAGCCCTACTCAACCCATTTTAATCTGTAGATGTGCTGAATATGAAAGAAGGACATGAATAAAAGTGAACATGCTCTTTGGGTCATAAAATTCCTAATAAAATGTGCATTCTTTTCTTGAAATGAATAGTCTTATGTGTATAGGTGTGTGAACATTACATGCATTAAAATATCTATATAACAGACTTGAATAGACCTTAACGTGTGCATTTTAAAATGCATTTTTGATTTGGTCTGATAGTAATTCTTTTTATCATAAACTGTTATTATATTTGAAATCATTATGTGTCTTGAGCACCTGGTTAATCTTTTGCTTAAATTCTGTATCAGCCAGGTGTCCTCTTATGGATCACATAAAGATTGGACCTCTTTAAGTATGAAATAATCCTGTTGCTTCTATCTGAGAGTGAATGAGCCCAGGATTAGATCAGATAAAACACACTCAAGCTAAAGTGCACAAGGTGGATTATGCAAGAAAAGAGGATTTAGTGAAGAACGGATCCACAACTTTTTGTTAACACAGAGAATGGTGGCTTTTGTAAGCAACATTTGTGGAAATGCAACTGGAGCTTTAAAAGCTATGTCTTTTGTTGTACATTTCTTGGCATACATTTGCTTTGTAGTTGGGAGTGCTGACTTTGGAAGCCATGCTGGGCCAGGACTCATGCTCATTTTGCCTAATGAAAGGCTAAGGATGTACTTTTACTCATACATTCTTGTTTTGTCTACTTTGAAGTTTATTAAGCTCTCCTGAAAGATGTGAAGTTCATTAGGCTGTTATTATCATGACCACAAATTAAATATCTGTTCCCTGGGGAGCGATAAGCTTCAAATATAAGTTATACTTACTATAATATTTACTTAATTACCAACATACTGGTTCTTACTCTTAATATTAAAAAGGTAATACACCTATGAAAGTCTATTAGGATATATTCTGGATTTAATGTTATATTTGTTTAATTATTAATGTTCTAATGTATCTTCTCAAAGTTAAAAGTCACACATAGAGTTGACAGGTATATGGGCAAGACATGCTTTAAGCATTTGTCTTATAAGACTTTGTACTAGAATTTCTAAATATCATGACTCTATGCAGTTGTCTGGGCATCCTTCCTATTTTCTGGTATGTTCCTTCAGTTCTGAAGTTTCAGTATTTCTGCTTTAGCATATGAGTCTCGTAAATGGGAAGGGAAATTGACATTTCATTGCATCTATTGGTTTGAGTTTGTGATAGAACAAATCAGTGGTACCTCTAACTTAGATGTTAAATGACTATCAAGTCCTTTCCACTCAATTATTTCTATTCTATTATAATTATGTTTTCTCTGATCAACCAAATTAGTAAGTGTTGGATGCCAGTGAGTATTTCTCACACCTGCTTTTACCAGTAATACAGTGTCATGGGTTAAACTTTTCTTTCTTTTCTTTTCTTTTTTTTTTTTAGATTCTATTTATTTATTTGAGACAGAGACACAGAGAGCACACAAGAGAGAGCAAGCATGAGCTGGGGGCAGGGGTGGGGGTCAGGGAAGGACAGAGGGGAGGGAAAAGCAGACCCCCTGCTCAGTGCGCAGCCTGGCATGGGGCTCAAAGCCAGGACCCAGGGACATGACCTGAGCCAAGGCGGATGCTTAACCCACTGAGCCTCCCAGTATTAAACTTTCTGAGTGTTCTTGTTTATGTCATACTTAAAAAGTGATGATGAAATAGATATGGCCAAGAAGTGGCCAATTATTGAGGTTGAGGTCTGGATATACAATTATTAGTTAATCAGTTGACATTTTGATCAAGAGGCTAATTTAATCCAACTGAGTTTTCAAGAATGAGCCTAACAATCATAATTTCTTCAGAATTTTGTTTTGATGTATTTTTTTCCTAATGAAGAAATATTTAAGCATATTTACACTCTGTGGAAATATCACATAGTCACACACTGGAAAAGAAATATCCCTACTTTTAAGTATCATGCGATATGATTCAAGAGGAAAAGGAAGTCTGGCTACTTCAAAATACCTTTCCCATCAACCTGCCACATATGCATAATTTTTACCAAGACAATCCTTTATTAGGTATGTACTTTGTGGGGCTTATCTTAAAATGTCTTAAAACTTGAGTAATAACTTTAAAAATGAACAAATCAAGCCAGTAGAAGATGATGAAAGATGAGTGATTCATTCATAATGTATTATTTATTATATATAACATATTAGGCAATGAATGAATATAAAAGTAGCTCAACTAGTGTAGGAAGGTATGAAGGGAGGTTTTTGTCAGTGAGACTTCAAAAAGAGAGAGACTTATGGCATCCTTATGTGGATATTGGATAATCCAATAGTAATTCTCCCAAATAAATAATGCCAAGATTTTGCTTTTAGCTACCAGAAAAATTGAGCCAAATTCAAGATCCAGTACTCTAAATTCTACAGAAACGCATAACACAAGGGGGAAAAAAGACCTCTTTTTCCTTCATCATGTTTTCCCTTTAATCAGATTCCTTCAGCTATTAATATTAGCCTTTTGTATCACCAGTATTTATTTAGGCCTCTTTCAATCCTTTATGGAATGGGACAAGAAATAAATATACTGACAGTGCTATAAACGATCATTCTATTAATTTATTTACTTGTATTTACTCTTTACATTAACAATTTTATTATAGCTTTCCTGCCTCCTTTAGGATTTGAGTTTAGGGAGCTTGTTTGTACCACCTGGTGAAAAGAAGCTACTTTGTGGTTGTTTGATGGGCCCAGGTTCGGGAATGAGACAAGGCTGTCCGTGTGATGTAGCATGGACAGTTGCTGCAGGAGAAAGTTCTTCAAATTTTTCCAGGAGTGTTGATATTTGAGGGTGTGCAACAAAGTGCCTTAGGGCTGAGGCAGTGATCAAACCATAAAGAGCTCTATTGTCACGCCTCTGGGAGTACATAGCAGTCTCTAGATGTATTCACCCTCTTTAGAAACAACGTTTCTGCTCTTAGTTCACCAAAAGTAATGGAGCTGTTGTCAGCTTTTGTGAGGCAACTGTGAAAAATAAATTACTGTAGTGGGGGCAGTATGAGAACTTTCTCTGTTTCTTACTGATGGCTACTGGATGCTCGCATTGTGGAAGTGACAAGGAAATAAGAAATCTCACGGTCTCTGATTAAATATGAACCACATACCATGTGCTCATGGGTATTTATTCTGCTCCAGCCACTGGGCTACTTTCTGTTCCTTGAACATGGCACTCCCCGGCCTATCTTGGGGCCTTGTATTTGGCTATTCCTTCTCATGGAGTCCTAATGGCTGTTTCTTTTCCTGGGTGAGATTTCTCACTGTCTTAACTAAAATGAAACTGAAAATTACATTTAACAATGCATCTAACAATGGGGGCTAGGATTGTAAGTATGTTTTAATATGTAGAATAAACAAAGATTTAATTTCATGTTGACTTTCATGTAGCATTTCCTCAAAAAAGGTGCATAACAGGACATGACAGCATCCTCTGCTTCATCTGAAATTTTTGTAGCACCATCACAGAGGATTATTTTTGCAAGAATATTGGAAGGGTTCATTCATTTTCCCAAGGACCTTTCTTAACTTAGACCATGCCACCATCATCTCTTACCTGTCCTACTCTGCTTGCCTTCTAACTGAAATATATCCCAGCTTCCACCTTTACCAGCCTTAAGCAGTTTTTTCCCACTCCAGCAAGAGTGTTCTTAAAATGAAAATCATGTCATTCGCTTGTCTCCAACCTTTAAAGCACTACAGTTTAGTGATTTCCTATTGCTCTTAAAAGAAAATCCAGTTCCTTGTCACAGTCTACAGACTCGCCATGACCCATCCACTTATTTGACCCTTTTCCTATAACCCTGCCACAATCCCCACCAAAATTATGATCTAGCAACACTTTTCTGTAGTTTCCTGCATCCCCCAAGTTCCTCCATACCTCCAGGGCTCTGCACGTGGAACACTTTAGCCCTGACCTCTTGCATACCCTGCTCCTTTCATTCTTTACCTCTCAGCTTAAATATCATGGGCTCCGAGTGCCCTTTCCTGACCACTCATCACCATGATTATTTTCTTCAGAGTACTTCTCATAATGTGGGATCATTTTATTTATCTGATTATTGGTTTTTGTCTCTCTGAAGGAAATGTAAGATCTAAGAGGTCAGGACCCCTACCTGCCTTGTTCCCTTTTATATCTTCAGGGTCTATCATAGTCCTTGGCAGGTAGTTAGGTATGCAAGATATTTGTTAGTTGAGAGTAAGAGGGAGAAATATCTTCCTAAAAAGCCCCTTAAAAAACTCCCCAACCTCAAAGGAGGAAGGGAACTAATATTGGGATCTCCTGAGTACCAGACCCTGCTAGGTTACCTCTTCTCTCTGTTCTTTTATCTAGATCATTTTTTCCTGAGGTTTGATGCAGTGATTTCCTGTTGAACTACTTCTAGCCTCTACCACTCTGTTTCATCCTATATTTAGCTATCTGTTTAATTCAATCTTGGCCCTTTCTTGCTCACAACTTTGATTTCTCCCTACCACCAACAAATAACACCCAGCCTGCCTGGTCAGGCATTAAGGGTTTGCCTGATATATTTATTTTCTTAGGTTTATTTCCCTGACTTCTAGTTTCCTTATAGGCCCCTTGTTTTCCTTCCTTGTTACTTCTGCCCATGTGTTTCTTCTTGATGGGAATTTTAGTCACCTCTTAAAATCTTACCCACCCTTCAAGTCAAGGTATGCTCCTATCAAATGAAAGAACCAGTGTGAAAGGGCTTTACAAATTGAAAAAAATTATATAATTAGTAGCAACATGAGGTGGGGGACAAAGGTAACATTTCCTCTCTTTCACTAATTTTCTTTAACATAAATCACTGCATGTTAGCTTCTAGCCATACATGCCTACTGAGTAGCTGAAATGTGGTTAGTCTGAATTGAAGATTCTGTACATGCAAAATGCACACTAGATTATAAAGATGTAGAATGAAGAGAATGTCAAATATCTCATTTTGTAATATTGATTACATACTGAAATGACAATATTTTAGGTGTTGGATTAAAATATTTTATTGAGGGGCTCTTGGGGAGCTCAGTCAGTTAAGCATCGACTCTTGATTTCAGTTCAGGTCATGATCTCAGGGTAGGAAATAGAGCCCTGTGTGGCTTTGAGCTTGGTGCGGAGCCTGCTTAACATTCTCTCTCTCCCTCCTCCTCTGCCCCTCCCCTCTCTCTTAAAAAGTAAATAAATAAAATCTTTTATTGAAAGTTAACTATTATATTTCCCTAAGTGCGATTTGTATATACTTTCTCACTGAACTTTGAAATATATGGCAGTTTAGCAACAGAGTTGATTAAGCTTTTTTTGCATAGCTTTTATTTATTACTTAATATTAACCAAAAATTTATAATTTGGGGTCTCAAAGAATGGTCAATTGATCAAGTGGTCTGCAGAGAGTTTGGCAGTTTGGATGTAAAAAGTACAATTTTTTTTCACACGCATTTCAGTAGTTTGAAAAAGAAAACTGATTAAGATTATCCTAAAAATCCTAACACTTGCTTAATAATAATCTTTACAGTATTAAAGGTTGTGAGGGTACTGAAAAGAATGTGTTAGTCAGGTTATCTCAGCTGTATTTATTTATTAGGAGACAGCTCACCTGGTCTTTTTCCTATTGTTATGTATTTCACATACGCTAAATCTGTATTTTTCATTTTAACTGATAAGCTGTAAATCCTTAATTTTGAAAATTATAAATGCCTCAAGAGTTGGTCATTGAGAAGCAAAAGTCTTAAAAGTCAAATAGGAGTATTCAGAATAATACCATAGCTAACTATTGAACAATGCACCAGTGAAATTATATAATATAAATCTATATGCGTAGGACTAAGGGAATGTATCACAATGTCTTAAAAGAATGTGAAAACTGGAAATACAAAATGTGACATGTAATATCTGAAAAGTGGGTTTTATTCAAATAGCCAGAGACCATTCTAATCCTCAGGATGTCTCTTATAAGGCATGGTTAAATAGTGACATAAAACTAAAAAGACTTTTATGCCAGTTTTAGAATCAAAATGGCCTCACTGGTAAAACAATCAAATTTCTCCGGAACAATCCCCAAATCACGTTTTTTAGCACGAAATTGAGTTTTTCTGCTAAAATAGAAAATGGTCAAAATTTACTCTTTCCTTCATAATAAAACCACTTGCAAGTCACACATTGCCAAGAACCACATAAAACCATCTGCAAAGTGACAAGTATTAGGCTCAGAAGAAAGCAAGTCAAGCTGTTGGCAAAATTCCTTATCCAATAACACCATTTGGCTTTGGACATCAATAGCACACAATCAGGAAGAGAATTACTATATTGAGTAGGTGTGAAAAGATTTTGACTTATAGTTGGAAGAGACCGCCAGAGTAGGAACCCATTCTTAATACATGTATAAGGAAGACATATACTCAATAACTTATATTATTTTCTGAACACCTAAACTACAGAAGAAGAGTACTTATTTTATGAGCCATGGTATAGATTGGAGAAGGTGCTTCAGGCTCGTTTCTGAGGGAGCACAAGCAAGACGTGCATCGAGAAAGGCATTGCTGAATGAATAAAGCAGTGCTGCCAATCCACACCCTGCTTTGCCCACATACTGCTTTATTTGCAGAGACCAGTTGGTGGTTAACAAAATGACTCCTGGTTTTGATTTAGTGCTGAAGGAAACGGTGAAAATCGTGGTCCAATGATGCTAAACATTTAAGAAACCCTGTTAAATGTCAGGCTCTTATAGTGCCTCATTAAAATTATTGCTAGAACCTTTCTAATTAGTTTCTGAAATCATTCTTGACGTACTCTAATCCATGGGTTGGCAAACTTTTTCTGGGAAGTCTTCAACTGTGAATACTTTCAGCTTTGCAGGACATATGGTCTCTGTTGTAACTACTCAACTCTATCATTGTAGCACAACATGTAAACAAATAAGCATGGCTGTGTTCCAACAACACTTTATTCATGAAAAGAAAGTAGTGGGCTGGGAATTGACTCATGGACTATAATTTTCGGATTCCTGCTAACCCAACTGATACTTTCTTCAGGGAGATTAATGTAATGTGAGACTTTGATCATAGCACACCTTTACTTAGATTTCAAGAGTTTCCTTATTTGTCCATAAATAAGGATTGGATTCTTTAAAATGACATTCAAAGATCCTTTTTTATCTCTCCCTTTTGAATCTCATCTTATGTTTTTCTTCAACAATGTTCCTTGTATAAAAGCAGTGGAATTTCTAGATCTTTGGTATTCTGTTTAACTTTTTAAAGAACCACGAAGCTCACTTTGGTTTTGAGAGATAATTTCACTGGGCAATGATGATAGGTTAATAATTTTGTTTGCTATAGTACTAAACACCTATGCTAGAAAATAAGAAAAGTCTTAAATCAATAACCTCAGTTTCTACCTTAAAAAATAGAAAAAGAAGAAAAAATGAAGCCCAAAGAAAGCACAGGAAAGAAAATAGTACAGTTCAAAGAAGAAATCAATGAAATAGATAACAGAAAATCAATACAGAAAATCAAATGAAACCAAAAGCTGCTTCTCTGAGAGGATCAATTAAATTTATAAACCTCTAGTCACCTGATCAGAAAAAAATAACAGGACACAAATAAACAGTATCAGGAACGAAATAGGAGACCATCATTAAAGATTCTAAAAGGTACTAAGATGGCAAGGGGATATCATGAACAACTTTTGGCAAGAAAAAAAAATTGACAATTCAGATTAAATGAATATATTCCTTGAAAGTGATAAACTACCAAAGGTCACAGAGAAAGTAGATAGCCTGATAGCCTTATCTCTATTAAAAAAACTAAAGAAATTGAATTTAGAGCTAACCATCTTTCCACAAAGACAACTCCAGGCCCAGATGGCTTCCTTGGAAAAGGCGACCAAGCATTTAATAGACGAAATAAAATAAATTTTACATAACTCTTCTAGAAAATTGAAGATCAGGGAATATTTCCTAACTCATTTTATGAAGCCAACTTTACTCTCACACTAAAACTAGAAAACAACATTATAAAAAAAACTACATACCAATATCCTCCATGAATACAGATTTTTTAAAAACCTCAACACAATATTAGCAAATGGCATCCAACAATGTATTAAAAAAGTGTACTGCATCATTAATGGGGTTCGTCTATGGAATAATGTTTAGCATTCAAAATTCAATCAACATAGCTCACCGTATTAACAGACAAAATAAGAAAAACCATACATCATCTCAAGAGGAGCAGAGAAGTATTTGACATAATCCAATGTCATTTCTTGATTAAAAAATAATAACCATCAGCAAACCAAAACCGGAAGGAAATTTCCTCAACCTGATGAAGGACAGCTACCAAACCTATAGTCAGTACCATGCTTAGTGGTAAACCACTAATGCTTTTTCCCTAAAATCAAGAGCAAGACATGCATGTCCATTTTTGCCCGTTCTATTCACCAATTGTACTGGATGTCAGACCTAATGCAATAAGTCAAGAAAATAAAAGCCATCCAAAATTGAAAGGAAGAAACACAAGTCTTTATTCACGTATTACATGACTGTATATGTAAAAAATCTGATGGAATCTATAATAAAAGCTACTAGAGGCAATGAGTGAGTTTAGAAAGGTGAAAAGTATAAAATCAATATAAAGTTACACTGTATTTTTGAATGCTAAAAACAAAAATATAAGAATAAAATTGAAGGAATAATGCCATTTATAACAGAAATGAAAATATAACATACTTAGGAATGAACCTGACATAAAACGTGCAAGACTTATGTTCACTGAAAAATTACAAAATATTGCTATGGGTAACTAAAGAAGACCTAAATAAGTAAAAAAGAGATACTGTGCTCATATGGAATACTTCATAGTTATTATAATGTCAATTCTTCCCAAATCAATTTTTAGATTTAATGCAGTCTCAATAAAAAAATCCATGTATGGCTATTTTGTAGAACTTGACAAACTGATTCTAAAATTCACATGGAAATGAAGAGAACTTAGAATAGATAAAATGACTTTTAAAAAGGAAGAACAAAGTTGGAATACTAACTCTACCCGATTTCAAGGTTTGTTTTAAAGCTACAAAAATCAAGTTTCTATATTAACTTCAAGATAGATACATTAATATATGAAACAAAAGAGAGAGTCTGAGACAGCCCCATACATACGTAGCCAATTGATTTTTTTTTTTGTGGCTAATTGATTTTTCTTTACACACTTTTTTAGTGTTCAGTTAGCCAGCATATAGTACATCATTAGTTTTTGACGTAGTGTTCAATGATTTATTAGTTGTATATAACACCCAGTGCTCATCACCACACATGCCTTCCTCAATACCAATCACCGGGATACCCCATCCCAACACCCGCCTCCCTTCTGTAACCCTCAGTTTGGTTCCCAGAGTCCAGAGTCTCTCATGGTTTGCCTCCCTCTCTGATTTCTTCTCATTCAGTTTTCCCTCCCTTCCCCTGCGGTCCTCTGTGCTATTCCTTGTGTTCCACTATGAGTGAAACCATAGAATAATTGTCTTTCTCTGCTTGACTTATTTCACTTAGCATAATCCAGTTCCATCCATGTCGATGCAGATGGTGGGTATTCAACCTTTTTGATGGCTGAGTAATATTCTATCGCATGTGTGAACCACATCTTCTTTATCCATTCATTCTGCCTTTTGATGCTGATGCAAAAGCAATCCAGGGAAGACAGGATAGTCTTTTCAAATAATTAAGCTGAGAACTGGACTTCCAAAAAAAAAAAACTTGAATTCATATTTCATACCATATGAATATTCAACTCAAAATGAATAACAAGCCTTTATATATAACCTAAAATTATAAAACTTCTAGAAGAAAACACAAGATAAAAACATAGGATAAAAAAATCTTATCTAAAGCACCAAAATCATCATCCAAAAAGAAAATATTAAAAGATTGGACCTATCAAAATTAAGAACACCTGTTCTTCAAAATATACTGCTAGGAGAATAAAACAAGACAAGCCATACATTGAGAGAAAATATTTATAAATCTTATGTTTAATAATGGACTTGGATCTAGATATATAAAGAAATCCAAAACCCAATAAGAAGAAAACAAACAACCCAATTGTAAAAGTGATTAAAATATTTTAATAGGGACTACACCAAGCAAGATATACAGATAGTAAATAACCACATGAATACATGTTCAGCATCATTATTCCTTAGGAAATTTATATTAAAACCATAATGATATAACATGATAGGCCGAGTAGGATGGCTAAAATTTTTACAAAGTAATCACATCAAGTGTTGGTGTGAATGTGGAGTAGCTGGAACTCTCATTCACTGCTAATATGAGTATAAAATGGCACAACCACTTTGGAAAACATCTTGGCAGTTTCTTAGAAGTTAAAGATATACCTACCATATGGTTCAGCCATTCCATTTCTGGATACTTACTCAAGGAAAATGAAAGCATACTCATGAAGCAAAATCTTATATATGAATATACATATCAGTTTTATCTGGAATAATCCCAAACTGGAAACAACCCAAATGTCCATCAACAGGTAAATGGGTAAACAAATTGTGGTTTATCCATGCAAAGAAATAATACTCAGCAATAGAAAGGAGTGAATATTGGTACACACAACAACATGGTTGAATCTAGAGATAATTAAAAGGGACACATACTGTATGATGTCACTTAAATGAAATTCTAGAAAATGCAAACTGATAGTGACAGGAAGGGGTTCAGCATTTGCCTGTATATGGTGGAAGCATGGAAGGGCAGGTGGTGGCAAGGGGAAATCTGGGAGATAATGGAAAAATTCACTATCTTGATTGTGGTGCCAGATTCATGGGTGTATACATATAAAATATATAAAAGGGTACTTTTAAAATGTGCACAGATGGGGTGCCTGACTGGCTCAGTTGGTAAAGCATGCAACTCTTGATCTCAGATCGTGAGTTTAAACCCCATGTTGGGTGTGCAACCTACTTAAAAACTAAGTAAATAAAAAATAAATAAAAATGGGTGAATGTTATCTTTAAAATATAAACAAATAATAAAATATGCATGGTTTTCTACATGTCTTTTATATGTTTTATAAGTTACAAGAAAAGCAAAGAGAAACAACAATCTTTACTCTCAAGAGCTTTTAATCAATCTTGAATCTTTTGGGGAGGCATTACATGACTCTGCAATGGTTTTTGAGCAAAGATAGTCAAATTTAAATGGTATTGCATTTTTTTAAGGGCAAACAAAAGTATTTGTCAGTTTGACAGATAAAGGTCCCTTTTCATTTACTTATGTACACAGTCTGCCAAAGTTTCTTATGTGTTTGGTGTTCCTAATGAAAATATGGTTGGCCTTCTAAGAAGATAAATATGTACAAACATGATGTCTATCAAATAATGCCCTGAGGCAGATTCTAACCTTTCTCCATAGGTAAAGTTCTGTATTGCTCATCTCCTGTGAATTTCACAGCAGGTATAAGAATTAGCCAGTTGGGAATTTACTACAGAATCAAATATAACATTGTAGTGTGTTTAAATCAAGGAATAGTTTGTTTTTCAATTTTATAAGTCTTCCAGGGAGAGGCAATTTTTATTAGAGTGTTGTGGCATTTATATGCTATCTAGAAAGTTCAAAGTTAATCCCCAGAAGGACTGCAAGTTACTTACTTCACTTATTTTTCCCATTCACACTTTCACTCATTCATTTCCTTAACAAACTCATTGGAAATGTTGCTCTTCCTGCACCTTCTTTTCTTGCCCATCATATGCTCTTTGCTATTTCCTCTGTTTAATTTTTCTCCAATTTTCCCCCACTCCCACTTTCCACCTCCCACCAACCTTATAACTACCCTATTTGGGGATGTTTGAGGAAAACCTACTCACACAAAGAGATGGTCGTTATAATACACATGTTGAACAAATAAAATTTGTGATACCATCAAAGTACAACTTTATCTTCCTATTTCACCATCAGTTTAAATTTTTTCATGGAGGCAAATGTTTCTCTCCCTGGATAGAAACATGGGCAGATTCCATAACTTTACACTCTCTTTAAGATAGAGAAAAATATGAAAAAGTGTCCAACATCACTTAGCATCAGGGAAATTCAAATCAAAACCATATTGAGGTACCACCTTACACCAGTTAGAATGGCAAAAATCGACTAAGCAAGAAACAACAAATGTTGGAGAAGTTGTGGAAAAAGGGGAACCCTCTCACACTGTTGGTGGGAATGAAAATTGGTGCAGATACTTTGGACAACAGTGTGGAGGTTCCTCAAAAAATTAAAAATAGGGCTACCCTATGACCCAGCAATTGCACTCCTGGGTATTTAACACAAAGATACAGATGTAGTGAAAAGAAGGGCCATATGCACCCCAATGTTCATAGCAGCAATGTCCACAATTGTCAAACTGTGGAAAGAGACTTGATGCCCTTCAACAGACGAATGGATAAAGAAGATGTGGTCCATATACACAATGGAATATTACTCAGCCGTCAGAAAGGATGAATACCCAACTTTTGCATCAACATGGATGGGACTAGAGGAGATTATGCTAAGTGAAATAAGTCAAGGAGAGAAAGTCAATTATCATATGGTTTCACTTATTCATGGAACATAAGGAATATCATGGAGGACATTAGGAGAAAGAAGGGGAAAAAATGAAGGGGGGTAAATTGGATGGGAGATGAACCATGAGAGACTATGGACTCCAGGAAAAAAATGGAGGGTTTTAGAAGGGGTGGGGGTGGGGGGATTGGTGAGCCTGGGTATTAAGGAAGGCATGGATTACATGGAGAACTGGGTGTTATACGCAAACAATGAATCATGGAACACTACTAATCAAAAACTAATGATGTACTGCACAGTGACTAACATGATAAAATAAAAAATAGTAAGATATAGTCTTAGTTCAGTAACTAGAAAATGTCCAGTAGATGATAATCAATACTTCAATTTTCTTCCCAAGTTAAATCTTTCTTTCCCTTTCCACAAGCTAGTTAGTTGTTGCCTGCACCATCATACAGTTCAATTTCCTCCCTTTTTTCCTACCTACCTTCTACTTCACTTGGTAGCTGCTGTGTTAAGCCATTTCAAGTTCAAAGAGAGAAGGAGGAAAGGTGAGAGACAGGGCTTTTCTTATTAGGCTAAGTGGCTTTCTTCTTTCTGGGTTTGACAGATGGTAAAACTCAGTCTTCAATGGGAATTTAAGAGTTCTTGGATACTCTTATCAATGGGACCACTCTCGTGAAATTCCTGTCTCTCAGTGGACACTGCTCCATACTGAGTAGTTCATTGCAATTTATTCTGAAGGTTCTAGGATCCAAATTTGCCTTTAGCTTCCTGCTACAATCCTTAGATTCTTCTTTTGAACAAAATCGAGACAATACTGTATATTTTTCTCCCTAATAGTCCATTTAAAGTAAGAAGAATTCTCACACATCTCTTGCATTCACAAAGCAAGTGTTCCATTGTAAATCTTCATATGGACATTTTTTCTTCAGGTCCACCATAGAATTTAATAGGTCATATTGGTTTTTGAGTTCAAACTTCAATTTTGAACCCTCTGATACTAATTAGGCTTAAAGTCTTACATACATTGTGATCATTTGTACCTCAAAAGCAATCACTCCTTAAGACATTCAAAGTAACATCTGGCTGTAGAATTTCACGTCTTATTAAATGAGAATAAACATTTTATACATGCACACATACAAGATATTCAGAGAGACAAACATTCTTCCTAGAAGCCTGGAAATCATTCCACAAAGGCAGCTACTGTTAGCTTTAGCTATAATGCCTCTAGTACCAAAAAAAAATAAAGGGAAGTTCTCATTGCTTTACAGGATATAAAAATCTATCTCCTTCCTTCTCTTTCCCCAGTGAATACTTGCCTGTAAGAACCATGCTTCAGCATCAAACAAAATGATGGCAAGCTGCTTCCGTGAAAAGTTAGAGTAGAAGTGTCTCAAGTAGAAGCACAACTCCAATGCACAAGCAAAAGATGAACTCTGCCTAGTAGGGTTATAGTAGAGTTGTATTTACTAATTTAGCTATGATTTGGACTACCCATGTAGCCTGGACCAAGATAGAAGCCATATTCCAGCTACCTGGTAGGAACTGATCATGACTCTGGCTGGGCAGAATCCAGGTAGCTAGTCAGAAATCAGAAAAGTCATGGAGGTCTTGATCTAGATAGGGCGTCATGGCCTACTCTGTTTCACTGTTCTTCTCCACATGTAAGATGGGATGCAGCAACTGGGAATAAATCTTTAAAAAGGGTTGGTTCCAGGGGAAGGCAGACAGCTGAGAGTGTGCTGGAGAAACATGACAGGAAATGGAGGATTATAGAAGTTACTCGATGTTCAAATTTTCTTTTTAAACTAAAGAATACTGAAAAACTAGAAAATACATGCTGAAAGCAGTACTTTTAAAGCTGGCTTTGTCCACATTCCTTCTAATAGAGAGAAAGCTCTCAAAGTTTCCATTGCTACTTTGGACCAGGAGATGAATTTAGGGATTTCTTAACAAAAAATTCAAGAAAGATGATTTTATTGTATTCTTTGCAGGAATTTATCTTTTTAAACTTCCTTTCCATTTCTACTAATACAAATTTACTTTCATCAAATATTGTTGAAAATGAGAAGGACTTTTGCCCTGTGCAAGGTTGACAAGATATTGGCTCAAATCTACATGTCCAAACTATAATTGGTAAGGCAGTAGTTATATTCAAATTCATACAAAGGTTAAAAGACTCAACTATTGTGCCTAAATCCTCAATATATCAATACAAACAAGTGGGTAGACATTGCAAAAAAAAAAAAAGTGTCTGCGTCAAAGTAATCTGTTTACTTTTCTCTAATTAGCTAGTGATTAATGCTATTTTGCAGGAATTGACTCTAACTTTTGGATGGCGATGGAGGAGATGATGGAGGAAGATGATGGAGAAGATGGAGGAGAGTTAGCAAGAAATAAGATTTTATCTTTCAATACTACAGACCCCACTTACTTAGAAAGCACTCATGGAATATCTTGCCAAAGGTTTACTTTATTTTCTTCTGTTCTGGCTAAAATCTGACCGTCCTGGGCAACTGGATAAGGCACTGTCTTTCCTTTGCTCTTTTCTTCTTGTTCTTAAACCTAGGACTAGATGTATGTCAAAAATGCTTTTGAGGGGCGCCTGGGTGACTCAGTGGGTTAAAGCCTCTGCCTTCGGCTCAGGTCATGATCTCAGGGTCCCGGGATCGAGGCCCGCATCGGGCTCTCCGCTCGGCGGAAGCCTGCT